>JAWQFJ010023505.1:0-7500 GCA_034096865.1 Theodoxus fluviatilis | reverse complement strand
GGGAGGGGTGAGGGTAGTGGTGGAGGGAGGGGTGAGGGTAGTGGTGGAGGGAGGGGTGAGGGGAGTGGTGGAGGGAGGGGTGAGGGGAGTGGTGGAGGGAGGGGTGAGGGAGTGGTGGAGGGAGGGGTGAGGGTAGTGGTGGAGGGAGGGGTGAGGGAGTGGTGGAGGGAGGGGTGAGGGGAGTGGTGGAGGGAGGGGTGAGGGTAGTGGTGGAGGGAGGGGTGAGGGGAGTGGTGGAGGGAGGGGTGAGGGTGCGGGAGGGGGGGGGGAGGGGCGTGGTGGAGGGAGGGGTGAGGGTAGTGGTGGAGGGAGGGGTGAGGGGAGTGGTGGAGGGAGGGTAGTGGTGGAGGGAGGGTGAGGGGAGTGGTGGAGGGAGGGTGAGGTGTGGTGGAGGGAGGGGTGAGGGTAGTGGTGGAGGGAGGGGTGAGGGTAGTGGTGGAGGGAGGGTGAGGGGAGTGGTGGAGGGAGGGGTGAGGTGGATGTGGGTGGAGGTGAGCGGATGTAGGGGGATGTGGTGTAGGGAGGGTGTAGGGGATGTGGTGGAGGAGGGTGTAGGGGGATGTGGTGGAGGTGGGGTGTAGGGGGATGTGGTGGCGGGGAGGGATGTAGGGGGATAGGGGAGGAGGCGAGGGTGGTAGGGGGGATGGTGGGTGGAGGGAGGGGTGTAGGGGGATGTGCGTGGCGGGAGGGCATTGTAGGGGGAATGTGGTGGAAGGAGGGGTGAGGGGGATGTGGTGGAGGGAGGGGTGGTAGGGGGGATGTGGAGGAGGGAGGAGTAGGGGATGTGGTGAGAGTGGTAGGGGATAGGGTGTAGGGGGCTATGTGGTGGAGGGGAGGGGAGAACGGGGGATGTGGTGCGCAGAGGGAGGGGGTGGTTGTAGGGGGATGTGGTGGATGGAGGGGTGGTAGGGGGGATGTGGGTGGAGGGAGGGGATGTAAGGGGTGATGTGGTGATGGAGGGAGGGGTGTAGGGGGATGTGGTGGAGGGAGGGGGGTAGTAGGGGATGTGGAGGAGTGGGGGGATGTAGGGGGAGGTGTGTGCGGGAGGGATGTAGGGGATGTGGTGGAGGAGGGATGTAGGGGGATGTGGTGGAGGGAGGGGTGTAGGGGGATGTGGTGGAGGGAGGGGATGTAGGGGGATGTGGTGGAGGGAGGGGTGTAGGGGGATGTGGTGGAGGGAGGGATGTAGGGGGATGTGGTGGAGGGGGGGTGTAGGGGGATGTGGTGGAGGGAGGGATGTAGGGGGATGTGGTGGAGGGAGGGATGTAGGGGGATGTGGTGGAGGGAGGGATGTAGGGGGATGTGGTGGAGGGAGGGATGTAGGGGATGTGGTGGAGGGAGGGTGTAGGGGGATGTGGTGGAGGGAGGGGTGTAGGGGATGTGGTGGAGGGAGGGTGTAGGGGGATGTGGTGGAGGGGGGATGTAGGGGGATGTGGTGGAGGGAGGGATGTAGGGGGATGTGGTGGAGGAGGGATGTAGGGGGATGTGGTGGAGGGAGGGATGTAGGGGGATGTGGTGGAGGAGGGTGAGGGGTATGTGGTGGAGGGAGGATGTAGGGGATGTGGTGGAGGGAGGGGTGTAGAGGGATGTGGTGGAGGGAGGGATGTAGGGGGATGTGGTGGAGGGAGGGATGTAGGGGGATGTGGTGGAGGGAGGGGTGTAGGGGGATGTGGTGGAGGGAGGGATGTAGGGGGATGTGGTGGAGGGAGGGGTGTAGGGGGATGTGGTGGAGGGGGGGTGTAGGGGGATGTGGTGGAGGGGGGGATGTAGGGGGATGTGGTGGAGGGAGGGATGTAGGGGGATGTGGTGGAGGGAGGGATGTAGGGGGATGTGGTGGAGGGAGGGATGTAGGGGGATGTGGTGGAGGGAGGGATGTAGGGGGATGTGGTGGAGGAGGGATGTAGGGGGATGTGGTGGAGGGAGGGATGTAGGGGGATGTGGTGGAGGGAGGGATGTAGGGGGATGTGGTGGAGGGGGGGGGGTGTAGGGGGATGTGGTGGAGGGAGGGATGTAGGTGGATGTGGTGGAGGGAGGGATGTAGGGGGATGTGGTGGAGGGAGGGATGTAGGGGGATGTGGTGGAGGGAGGGATGTAGGGGGATGTGGTGGAGGGAGGGATGTAGGGGGATGTGGTGGAGGTAGGGGATGTAGGGGGATGTGGTGGAGGGAGGGGTGTAGGGGGATGTGGTGGAGGGAGGGATGTAGGGGATTTGGTGGTTGGAGGGGTGTAGGGGGATGTGGTGGAGGGAGGGATGTAGGGGGATGTGGTGGAGGGAGGGATGTAGGGGATGTGGTGGAGGGAGGGATGTAGGGGGATGTGGTGGAGGGGGGGATGTAGGGGGATGTGGTGGAGGGAGGGATGTAGGGGGATGTGGTGGAGGGAGGGATGTAGGGGGATGTGGTGGAGGGAGGGATGTAGGGGGATGTGGTGGAGGGAGGGATGTAGGGGGATGTGGTGGAGGGAGGGATGTAGGGGGATGTGGTGGAGGGAGGGGATGTAGGGGGATGTGGTGGAGGGAGGGATGTAGGGGGATGTGGTGGAGGGAGGGATGTAGGGGGATGTGGTGGAGGGAGGGGTGTAGAGGGATGTGGTGGAGGGAGGGTGTAGGGGGATGTGGTGGAGGGAGGGATGTAGGGGGATGTGGTGGAGGGAGGGATGTAGGGGGATGTGGTGGAGGGAGGGTGTAGGGGGATGTGGTGGAGGGAGGGATGTAGGGGATGTGGTGGAGGGAGGGATGTAGGGGGATGTGGTGGAGGGAGGGATGTAGGGGGATGTGGTGGAGGGAGGGGATGTAGGGGGATGTGGTGGAGGGAGGGATGTAGGGGGATGTGGTGGAGGGAGGGGTGTAGGGGGATGTGGTGGAGGGAGGGATGTAGGGGGATGTGGTGGAGGGAGGGATGTAGGGGGATGTGGTGGAGGGAGGGATGTAGGGGGATGTGGTGGAGGGAGGGATGTAGGGGGATGTGGTGGAGGGAGGGATGTAGGGGGATGTGGTGGAGGTTGTAGGGGGATGTGGTGGAGGGAGGGATGTAGAGGGATGTGGTGGAGGGAGGGATGTAGGGGGATGTGGTGGAGGTGGGATGTAGGGGGATGTGGTGGAGGGAGGGATGTAGGGGGATGTGGTGGAGGGAGGGATGTAGGGGGATGTGGTGGAGGGAGGGATGTAGGGGGATGTGGTGGAGGGAGGGATGTAGGGGGATGTGGTGGAGGGAGGGGATGTAGGGGGATGTGGTGGAGGGAGGGGTGTAGGGGGATGTGGTGGAGGGAGGGATGTAGGGGGATGTGGTGGAGGGAGGGATGTAGGGGGATGTGGTGGAGGGAGGGATGTAGGTGGATGTGGTGGAGGGAGGGATGTAGGGGGATGTGGTGGAGGGAGGGATGTAGGGGGATGTGGTGGAGGGAGGGGTGTAGGGGGATGTGGTGGAGGGAGGGATGTAGGGGGATGTGGTGGAGGGAGGGATGTAGGTGGATGTGGTGGAGGGAGGGATGTAGGGGGATGTGGTGGAGGGAGGGATGTAGGGGGATGTGGTGGAGGGAGGGGTGTAGGGGGATGTGGTGGAGGGAGGGATGTAGGGGGATGTGGTGGAGGGAGGGATGTAGGGGGATGTGGTGGAGGGAGGGATGTAGGGGGATGTGGTGGAGGAAGGGATGTAGGGGGATGTGGTGGAGGGTGGGATGTAGGGGGATGTGGTGGAGGGAGGGATGTAGGGGGATGTGGTGGAGGGAGGGGTGTAGGGGGATGTGGTGGAGGGAGGGATGTAGGGGGATGTGGTGGAGGGAGGGATGTAGGGGGATGTGGTGGAGGGAGGGATGTAGGGGGATGTGGTGGAGGGAGGGATGTAGGGGGATGTGGTGGAGGGAGGGATGTAGGGGGATGTGGTGGAGGGAGGGATGTAGGGGGATGTGGTGGAGGGAGGGATGTAGGGGGATGTGGTGGAGGGAGGGATGTAGGGGGATGTGGTGGAGGGAGGGATGTAGGGGGATGTGGTGGAGGGAGGGGTGTAGGGGGATGTGGTGGAGGGAGGGATGTAGGGGGATGTGGTGGAGGGAGGGGTGTAGGGGGATGTGGTGGAGGGAGGGGTGTAGGGGGATGTGGTGGAGGGAGGGATGTAGGGGGATGTGGTGGAGGGAGGGATGTAGGGGGATGTGGTGGAGGGAGGGATGTAGGGGGATGTGGTGGAGGGAGGGATGTAGGGGGATGTGGTGGAGGGAGGGGTGTAGGGGGATGTGGTGGAGGGAGGGATGTAGGGGGATGTGGTGGAGGGAGGGATGTAGGGGGATGTGGTGGAGGGAGGGATGTAGGGGGATGTGGTGGAGGGAGGGATGTAGGGGGATGTGGTGGAGGGAGGGATGTAGGGGGATGTGGTGGAGGGAGGGATGTAGGGGGATGTGGAGGAGGGAGGGGTGTAGGGGGATGTGGTGGAGGGAGGGTGTAGGGGATGTGGGGGTGGGAGGGGTGTAGGGGGATGTGGTGGAGGGAGGGATGTAGGGGGATGTGGTGGAGGAGGGATGTAGGGGGATGTGGTGGAGGGAGGGATGTAGGGGGATGTGGTGGAGGGAGGGATGTAGGGGGATGTGGTGGAGGGAGGGATGTAGGGGGATGTGGTGGAGGAGGGATGTAGGGGGATGTGGTGGAGGGAGGGATGTAGGGGGATGTGGTGGAGGGAGGGATGTAGGGGGATGTGGTGGAGGGAGGGATGTAGGGGGATGTGGTGGAGGGAGGGATGTAGGGGGATGTGGTGGAGGGAGGGATGTAGGGGGATGTGGTGGAGGGAGGGATGTAGGGGGATGTGGTGGAGGGAGGGTGTAGGGGGATGTGGTGGAGGGAGGGATGTAGGGGGATGTGGTGGAGGGAGGGAGGTAGGGGGATGTGGTGGAGGGAGGGATGTAGGGGGATGTGGTGGAGGGAGGGATGTAGGGGGATGTGGTGGAGGGAGGGATGTAGGGGGATGTGGTGGAGGGAGGGGTGTAGGGGGATGTGGTGGAGGGAGGGATGTAGGGGGATGTGGTGGAGGGAGGGATGTAGGGGGATGTGGTGGAGGGAGGGATGTAGGGGGATGTGGTGGAGGAGGGATGTAGGGGGATGTGGTGGAGGGAGGGATGTAGGGGGATGTGGTGGAGGGAGGGTGTAGGGGGATGTGGTGGAGGGAGGGATGTAGGGGGATGTGGTGGAGGGAGGGATGTAGGGGGATGTGGTGGAGGGAGGGATGTAGGGGGATGTGGTGGAGGGAGGGATGTAGGGGGATGTGGTGGTGGGAGGGATGTAGGGGGATGTGGTGGAGGGAGGGATGTAGGGGGATGTGGTGGAGGGAGGGATGTAGGGGGATGTGGTGGAGGGAGGGATGTAGGGGGATGTGGTGGAGGGAGGGATGTAGGGGGATGTGGTGGAGGGAGGGGTGTAGGGGGATGTGGTGGAGGGAGGGGTGTAGGGGGATGTGGTGGAGGGAGGGGTGTAGGGGGATGTGGTGGAGGGAGGGGTGTAGGGGGATGTGGTGGAGGGAGGGGTGTAGGGGGATGTGGTGGAGGGAGGGGTGTAGGGGGATGTGGTGGAGGGAGGGATGTAGGGGGATGTGGTGGAGGGAGGGGTGTAGGGGGATGTGGTGGAGGGAGGGATGTAGGGGGATGTGGTGGAGGGAGGGGTGTAGGGGGATGTGGTGGAGGGAGGGATGTAGGGGGATGTGGTGGAGGAGGGGTGTAGGGGGATGTGGTGGAGGGAGGGATGTAGGGGGATGTGGTGGAGGGAGGGATGTAGGGGGATGTGGTGGAGGGAGGGATGTAGGGGGATGTGGTGGAGGGAGGGATGTAGGGGGATGTGGTGGAGGAGGGGTGTAGGGGCTGTGGTGGTGGGAGGGATGTAGGGGGATGTGGTGGAGGGAGGGATGTAGGGGGATGTGGTGGAGGAGGGATGTAGGGGGATGTGGTGGAGGGAGGGGTGTAGGGGGATGTGGTGGAGGGAGGGATGTAGGGGGATGTGGTGGAGGGAGGGATGTAGGGGGATGTGGTGGAGGGAGGGATGTAGGGGGATGTGGTGGAGGGGGGATGTAGGGGGATGTGGTGGAGGGAGGGGGTGTAGGGGGATGTGGTGGAGGGAGGGGTGTAGGGGGATGTGGTGGAGGGAGGGTGTAGGGGGATGTGGTGGAGGAGGGATGTAGGGGGATGTGGTGGAGGAGGGATGTAGGGGGATGTGGTGGAGGGAGGGATGTAGGGGGATGTGGTGGAGGAGGGATGTAGGGGGATGTGGTGGAGGGAGGGATGTAGGGGGATGTGGTGGAGGAGGGATGTAGGGGGATGTGGTGGAGGGAGGGATGTAGGGGATGTGGTGGAGGGAGGGATGTAGGGGGATGTGGTGGAGGGAGGGATGTAGGGGGATGTGGTGGAGGGAGGGATGTAGGGGGATGTGGTGGAGGAGGGATGTAGGGGGATGTGGTGGAGGAGGGGTGTAGGGGGATGTGGTGGAGGGAGGGATGTAGGGGAGGTGGGGGAGGGAGGCATGTAGAGGGATGTGGTGGAGGAGGGGTGTAGGGGGATGTGGTGGAGGGAGGGATGTAGGGGATGTGGTGGAGGAGGGATGTAGGGGGATGTGGTGGAGGGAGGGATGTAGGGGGTTGTGGTGGAGGGAGGGATGTAGGGGGATGTGGTGGAGGGAGGGTGTAGGGGGATGTGGTGGAGGGAGGGTGTAGGGGGATGTGGTGGAGGGAGGGATGTAGGGGGATGTGGTGGAGGGAGGGATGTAGGGGGATGTGGTGGAGGAGGGATGTAGGGGGATGTGGTGGAGGGAGGGATGTAGGGGGATGTGGTGGAGGGAGGGGATGTAGGGGGATGTGGTGGAGGGAGGGATGTAGGGGGATGTGGTGGAGGGAGGGATGTAGGGGGATGTGGTGGAGGGAGGGATGTAGGGGGATGTGGTGGAGGGAGGGATGTAGGGGGATGTGGTGGAGGGAGGAGTGTAGGGGGATGTGGTGGAGGGAGGGATGTAGGGGGATGTGGTGGAGGGAGGGGTGGTAGGGGGATGTGGTGGAGGGAGGGATGTAGGGGGATGTGGTGGAGGGAGGGATGTAGGGGATGTGGTGGAGGGAGGGGTGTAGGGGGATGTGGTGGAGGAGGGGTGTAGGGGGATGTGGTGGAGGAGGGATGTAGGGGGATGTGGTGGAGGGAGGGATGTAGGGGGATGTGGTGGAGGAGGGGTGTAGGGGGATGTGGTGGAGGGAGGGATGTAGGGGGATGTGGTGGAGGGAGGGATGTAGGGATGTGGAGGGGGATGTGGGGGATGTGGGAGGGGGGTGTAGGGGGATGTGGTGGAGGAGGGATGTAGGGGATTGGTGGAGGGGAGGGGATGTTAGAGGGAGTGGTGGAGGAAGGGTTGTAGGGGTGTGGGAGGAGGGAGGGGTGTAGGGGGATGTGGGGGAGGGAGGGAGTGAGGGGGATGTGGTGGAGGGAGGGATGTAGGGATGTGGTGGAGGGGGGTGTAGGGGGATGTGGTGGAGGGGGGGTGGGGGGGGA
>JAWQFJ010023504.1:12500-30064 GCA_034096865.1 Theodoxus fluviatilis | reverse complement strand
GCTGTTAATTCAAGACATAGGAAGCACAATGGTGCTTATTGGCACTTTCTACCATGAGATATAGTCACTTTTAGTGGTTCACTACCCCATTTTGGTCACATTTCATAAGTGTCAAAGTGACCTTGACCTTGATGATATGTGACCAAATGTGTCTCATGATGAAAGTATAACATGTGCCCCACATAATTATTAAGTTTGAAACAGTTATCTTCCATAGTTCAGGGTCAAGGTCACTTCAAAATATGTATACAATCCAACTTTGAAGAGCTCCTGTGACCTTGACCTTGAAGCAAGGTCAACCAAACTGGTATCAAAAGATAGGGCTTGCTTTGACCTATATACCACTTGTAGCTAAGGTCGCCATTCTCAATAACATGGGAGAAAATTGGGAAAATGTGAAAAATGACTGTTTTTGAGACCACATTTATGGCTCCTGTGACCTTGACCTTGAAGCAAGGTCAAGTCACTATGTATGTTTTTCGAGGCCTTGTCATCATACACCATCATGCCACATTTGGTGTTGATAGACTTAATAGTCTCCGAGAAAAATCCAACGTTTAAGTTTTTTACGCCCGGACGGACGGACGGACGGACGGACGGACGGACGGACGGACGACACGGCTCAGTACATAGACTCACTTTTGCTTCGCATGTGAGTCAAAAATCATTAATAATATATATAATACTATTCACCACACAACACATGGAGATAGACAGTCACAGACCTACACACCACACAACACATGAAGACAGTCACAGACCTACACACCACACAACACATGGAGACAGCCAGTCACAGACATACACACTACACAACACATGGAGACAGTCACATACCTACACACCACACAACACATGGAAAGAGACAGTCACAGACCTACACAACAAATAGAGACAGTCACAGACCTACACACCACACAACTCATGGAGACACAGTCACAGACCTACACACCACACAATACATGGAGACAGACAGTCACAGACCTACACACCACACAACACATGGAGACAGACAGACACAGACCTACACACAACACATGGAGACAGACAGTCACAGACCTACACACCACACAACACATGGAGACAGACAGTCACAGACCTACACACTGCGCAACACATGGAGACAGTCACAGACCTACACATAACATGGAGACAGACAGTCATACTCATAGACCTACACCCCACACAGCACACGGAGACAGACAGTCACAGACCTACACCCCACACAGCACATGGAGACAGACAGTCACAGACCTACACACTGCGCAACACATGAAGACAGACAGTCACAGACCTACACACTGTGCAACACATGGAGACAGACAGTCACAGACCTACACACCACACAACACATGGAGACAGACAGTCACAGACATACACACTGCACAACACATGGAGACACAGTCACAGACCTACACACCACAACACATGGAGACAGTCACAGACCTACACACCACACAACACATGGAGACAGACAGTCACAGACATACACACTGCGCAACACATGGAGACACAGTCACAGACCTACACACCACACACAGGGAGACAGTCACAGACACGCGATGCAGCAATTTATGTGTAAACACCTGTTGACCAGGGATTACGTATCACAACACCTGAATGATTTGCTGTGTATTTGCGGGTAGAAATATATCACAACAACGCTGTTCCATTAGGCGATCCACTTCGAGCACTGTATAAGGCAAATGTACAACAGTCACAGTGCCGCGTGATTGTGTCGACGTTCAGCTAGTTCGCTGGGCGATTGCAGGCTTTTAACAAGCGAAGGCAACGATCTAGATGGTACATATACTTTCCCGGTTTCACAAATGGAATGAATTTGACGCCAACACAGCGTTCAGGGTATCTATCATCCGTTTTACTTTGTCCCCAAGCACAGCGCTTGTTACTCGGTATTCTGAAAGATGCACGGGAATCTAGTTCCCACAAACAAGGGAAGTAACTCCCAGAGCCTCGATATGTGCATGAGGTCCATTGAACAGTCTCAAAAAAGCTTCAGACACAGTTGGTCTGGATGTAAACCAACACAAAACAAAAGTCATTGTTTTCCGAAATGGTGGTTATCTGGCAGGTCATGAGAAGTGGTATCTGGGGACGGAAAGAATTGAGACTGTGAATGAGTACAGATATCTTGGAGCACTGTTCACTTCGAGACTGTCCTTTAGTATTTTACAGTCTGATCTTGTACTTAGAGCAAAAGCTGGCATGATTCAACTGACTAAATGTCTACTAAAATTAGGAAATGTGTCACCAGATGTGTATTTCAAAATGTTCACTACCCAGATACAGCCGGTACTTTTGTATACATCAGAACTGTGGGGACTGTACAACTGTTCGGAAATAGAATCTGTACACCTACAAGCTATGAAAAGATTTCTCAATGTTCCTGTACAAGCTCCTAACTTGATGACGTATGGTGAAATCGGAAGATACCCACTGTATATCAATGCAACTTTACGGGCTATTAAGTACTGGTTGCGTGTACTTAAGATGGAGGCAACTAGATACCCTAACAAAGTTTACAAGATGATGCTCATCTCGGGAAATAATGGAAACTGGGTTGACAAAATAAAAGAAGTATTGTATAGATATGATTTTGCTGATGTATGGCGTAATCAGAATGTGCGGAATGAGACAGAGTTCTTGCTCGAGTTCAGAAAGCGCCTTATCACTGAGTACATGAATGTATGGACAGTTTCAATATCAGCGAGTGGTAGATATGAACTGTACAGATCCTTTAAGACAGAATTGAATAGAGAGAAATATTTGTATATATTAGATAAAAAAGTTTTTCGAGATGTTTATGTTAATTTTAGGATGGGATTCAGCGATCTGTTCACGCATAAATACAGATTTTCTACGGAGCGAGCTGATAATGCTTACTTATGTCCATCATGCTATGAAACAGACGAAAATGAACAGCATTTGTTACTTGAATGTCCTGCCTATGAAGATCTCAGACGAATGTATATATGCAAGTTGATGACGAATACATATGCCTTTGATGTTAAGGTACTCCTGTCGCTGGAGGAGCCTAAGGCAGTACGAGCGGTTGCAACGTATTTATATTATGCATTCAAAAGAAGAAAAGAAGCTGTTTCTATTGCTATGGCCGAAGAGGCATATTATGTGTAATTGTGTTGTGATGGGCCGGTGGCCTAACAAAAAATAAACCATTCGTTCGTTCGTTCGTTCTCTCTCTCTCTCTCTCTCTCTCTCTCTCTTACCACATTTGAATATTTTGTCTCAAGGGCTGAATGTAAGAAAGGCACTACCCTTGTAAAATAAAGTTCGTTCGTTCGTTCGTTCGTTCTCTCTCTCTCTCTCTCTCTCTCTCTCTCTCTCTCTCTCTCTCTCTCTAAGGGGTTCCACAAGGCTCAATTTTAGGTCCATTGCTCTTTAGCTTGTATATCAATGATCTACCATTGAGTATATCAAATGAAAGTATCAAATGCACTATGTTTGCAGATGACACCATTATCAGCGTAAGTGACAGAAGCATAAATTCCATCCAATGCACCCTTGATGATTTACAAAAATGGTGTTCATCAAATAGAATGGTCATAAACCCCTCAAAAACCAAGTGCATGATCCTAACTACAAGACAAAAACGCCAACGACAATCCCTAACCATCAACCTTATGCTAGAAAATGAAATCATTGAGCAAGTTTCTGAACACAGAGTGCTAGGCATAATTGTTGATGAACAACTAACTTGGGAACCACATGTCAATTCCTTATGCAAAACTATTGCTAAGAACATTTTCCTTCTCTCCAAACTGAGGCATTTTGTCACCACCAATGCATGCATAATGTTTTTTCACGCATACATGAATTCCCATATTAATTTTGCATCTGTAGTATGGGATGGCTCTATGGCAGTGCACTTGAACAAGATTAATTCACTGTACAGACGAGCTGCCAAGGTTACCATTTCCGACTCAACATTGTCTACGGATGAAAAGATAAAAAATCTTGGCTTACTACCCTTCCAAAAACACCTCGTCCTCAATAAATGCATCCTTATGCACAAAATTGCTCATTCACAAGCACCAAAGTATCTTACTGATCTCTTCATTCGTCCCCAAACAAGCCATTCACTATCTCGCAACACTTTCATTCCACCACAACCTAGAATAGACATTTTCAAAGGCAGTATTACATATTCAGGTGTTATGATATGGAATATACTTCCATTGCACCTTAGGAACAATACTTCCTTGACGTCTTTTAATACGTGATTATATATTCAGATGATCTCACTTCTGTCGCCTGTACATATGACACGTATTGCTTGATCTTAAAGACTCACTGAGCTGACAGCTGTCAAAGACATATACTAAAATCTTTGTCATTGTTGATCATATTCTTCATATACCTTACCAACTGTTGTACATGGATTAGCTACTGTGTATTTTGTGTCTTCATTATCAATGTTTTCATTTCTTTATGAGCAAGGAAAATTTGTAAGAAAGACAGAAATGCCTAAAAATTCATCCTTGATAAATAAAGAATCAATCAATCAATCAATCAATCTCTCTCTCTCTCTCTCTCTCTCTCTCTCTCTCTCTCTCTCTCTCCGTCTGTCTGGGGTGGGTGGGGTGTGTGGTCTGTGGTATATCTGTTTCTGTCTGTCTCTCCTCTGTATGTCTGTCTCTCCTCTGTCTGTCTGTCTCTCCTCGATCTGTCTGTCTCTCCTCTGTGTGTCTGTCTCTCCTCTGTCTGTCTCTCCTCTGTCTGTCTCTCCTCTGTCTGTCTGTCTCTCCTCGATCTGTCTGTCTCTCCTCTGTCTGTCTCTCCTCTGTCTGTCTCTCCTCGATCTGTCTGTCTCTTCTCTGTCTGTCTGTCTCTCCTCTGTCTGTCTGTCTCTCCTCGATCTGTCTGTCTCTCCTCTGTCTGTCTCTTCTCGATCTGTCTGTCTCTCCTCTGTCTGTCTCTCCTCTGTCTGTCTGTCTCCTCTGTATGTCTGTCTCTCCTCTGTATGTCTGTCTCTACTTTGTCTGTCTGTTTCTCCTCGATCTGTCTGTCTCTTCTTGATCTGTCTGTCTCTCTTCTGTCTGTCTGTCTCTCCTCAATTTGTCTGTCTCTCCTCGATCTGTCTGTCTCTTCTCGATCTGTCTGTCTCTCCTCGATCTGTCTGTCTCTCCTCGATCTGTCTGTCTCTTCTCTGTCTGTCTGTCTCTCCTCTGTCTTTCTGTCTCTCCTCTGTCTGTCTCTCTCTCCTCGATCTGTCTGTCTCTCCTCGATCTGTCTGTCTCTCCTCGATCTGTCTTTCTCTCCTCGATCTGTCTGTCTCTCCTCTGTCTGTCTGTCTCTCCTCTGTCTGTCTGTCTTTCGTCGATCTGTCAGTCTCTCCTCGATCTGTCTGTCTCTCCTCGATCTGTCTGTCTCTCCTCTGTCTGTCTGTCTTTCCTCTGTCTGTCTCTTCTCTGTCTGTCTCTCCTCTGTCTGTCTGTCTCTCCTCAATCTGTCTGTCTCTCCTCGATCTGTCTGTCTCTCCTCGATCTATCTGTCTCTCTTCTGTCTGTCTGTCTCTCCTCTGTCTGTCTGTCTCTCCTCGATCTGTATGTCTCTCCTCTGTCTGTCTGTCTCTCCTCTGTCTGTCTGTCTCTCCTCTGTCTGTCTCTCCTCGATCTGTCTGTCTCTCCTCTGTCTGTCTGTCTCTCCTCGATCTGTCTGTCTCTCCTCGATCTGTCTGTCTCTCCTCGATCTGTCTGTCTCTCCTCTGTCTGTCTGTCTCTCCTTGATCTGTCTGTCTCTCCTCGATCTGTCTGTCTCTCCTCTGTCTGTCTCTCCTCGATCTGTCTGTCTCTTCTCGATCTGTCTGTCTCTCCTCGATCTGTCTGTCTCTCTTGTGTCTGTCTGTCTCTCCCATGTCTGTCTGTCTCTTCTCTGTCTGTCTGTCTCTCCTCGATCTGTCTGTCTCTCCTCTGTCTGTCTCTTCTCGATCTGTCTGTCTCTCCTCGATCTGTCTGTCTCTCCTCGATCTGTCTGTCTCTCCTCGATCTGTCTGTCTCTTCTCTGTCTGTCTCTCGTCTGTCTGTCTGTCTCTCCTCTGTCTGTCTGTCTCTCCTCTGTCTGTCTGTCTCTCCTCTGTCTGTCTGTCTCTCCTCTGTCTGTCTGTCTCTCCTCGTCCTGTCTGTCTCTCCTCTGTCTGTCTGTCTCTCCTCTGTCTGTCTGTCTCTCCTCTGTCTGTCTGTCTCTCCTCGATCTTTCTGTCTCTCCTATGTTTGTCTCTTCTCGATCTGTCTGTCTCTCCTCGATCTGTCTCTCGTCGATCTGTCTGTCTCTCCTCGATCTGTCTTTCTCTCCTCGATCTGTCTGTCTCTCCTCTATCTGTCTGTCTCTCCTCTGTCTGTCTGTCTCTCCTCTGTCTGTCTGTCTCTCCTCAATCTGTCTGTCTCTCCTCGATCTGTCTGTCTCTCCTCTGTCTGTCTGTCTCTCCTCTGTCTGTCGGCCTCTTCTTGATCTGTCTCTCCTCTGTAGGTCTGTCTCTCCTTTGTATGTCTGTCTCTCCTCTGTATGTCTGTCTCTCCTCGATCTGTCTGTCTCTACTCGATCTGTCTGTCTCTCCTCGATCTGTCTGTCTCTACTCGATCTGTCTGTCTCTCCTCGATCTGTCTGTCTCTCCTCTGTCTGTCTGTCTCTTCTCTGTCTGTCTGTCTCTCCTCGATCTGTCTGTCTCTCGTCGATCTGTCTGTCTCTCCTCTGTCTGTCTGTCTCTCCTCTGTCTGTCTGTATCTCCTCTGTCTGTCTGTCTCTCCTCTGACTGTCTGTCTCTCCTCTGTCTGTCTGTCTCTTATCTGTCTGTCTGTCTCTCCTCTGTCTGTCTGTCTCTCCTCGATCTGTCTGTCTCTCCTCTGTCTGTCTCTCCTCTGTCTGTCTGTCTCTCCTCGATCTGTCTGTCTCTCCTCGATCTGTCTGTCTCTCCTCTGTCTGTCTGTCTCTCCTCTGTCTGTCTGTCTCTCCTCTGTCTGTCTGTCTCTCCTCTGTCTGTCTGTCTCTCCTCTGTCTGTCTCTCCTCTTTCTGTCTATCTCTCCTCTGTCTGTCTGTCTCTCCTCTGTCTGTCTCTCCTCGATCTGTCTGTCTCTCCTCTGTCTGTCTGTCTCTCCTCGATCTGTCTGTCTCTCCTCGATTTGTCTGTCTCTCCTCGATCTGTCTGTCTCTCCTCTGTCTGTCTGTCTCTCCTCTGTCTGTCTGTCTCTCCTCGATCTGTCTGTCTCTCCTTGATCTGTCTGTCTCTCCTCTGAATGTCTCTCCTCTGTCTGTCTCTCCTCTGTCTGTCTGTCTCTCCTCTGTCTGTCTCTCCTCTGTCTGTCTGTCTCTCCTCTGTCTGTCTGTCTCTCATCTGTATGTCTCTCGTCTGTCTGCCTCTCCTCTGTATGTCTCTCCTCTGTCTGTCTCTCCTCTGTATGTCTCTCCTCTGTCTGTCTGTCTCTCATCTGTCTGTCTGTCTCTCCTCTGTATGTCTCTCCTCTGTCTGTCTCTCATCTGTCTGTCTCTCCTCTGTATGTCTCTTCTCTGTCTGTCTCTCCTCTGTATGTCTCTCCTCTGTCTGTCTGTCTCTCGTCTTCCCTACCCTCCCGCCTATTCCTAGCTTCTACCGTTTCCTATAAACTTTAATGACAAGGAGCGAGTATGAGTGAGTCTTGATAGAGGAAAATACCTACTTTACTAACAGTGTCCTAATTCGGTCTCTTCAGAAGAAAAGCTCTCATCTGCTGAAAGACGGTTCTCTCCCTCATCAAAGCCTCTGTCCACTCAGCACCCTTTGTTTTGCAGTGAGGGTAGAAGAATGAGAAAGTGGGTGGTGGGATGTGGTGGGATGTGGGGGTGGGTTGTGGGGGTGGGATGTGGGGGGTGGGATGTGGTGGAATATATGTGGGGGGTGGGGCGGGGAGGGAGAGGAATCCCGGAGAGAGTGTATATATAGTAGCTGGTCTTTGATAGTAGTTAACGCTGCATATGTGAACAAGAGAGCGTACGTTGAAGCAGACGTGGGAACAGGAATTGATGTTGAAATTGTGTTGGCGGCTGAAGGGCGCAAATTTGAATGAGTGAAGAGAGAAGTTGAGGGGGAAGGGGGTGTCGGGGTGGGAGGGGGTGTCGGGGTTCAGGCAACAGAAGGGCAAGGGGTGGGGGGTATGGGGTGGGGGTATATGGGATGGAGTGGGTGGGAAGAGGGACAGGCGGGAGTGAAGACTAAAGGGATAGTTGGGGGAAAAGGCTGAATCGGGTAGTGATTGAGTGGAGGAGGAGTGAGATTTACGGCAGGGGAAGCAGGGTGGGGAAGGGTTGTTGAGGGGGGAAGGTGTACGAAGTAGGGAAGGGAAGTGGAGAGGGGAGAGAGAGCCTGGAGGTGAATGGGCGCGCTGTGTTGAACCTGCCAGTCACGTGACTCCGAGCATCTCTCGACTCCGCATCAACATGGCGAGTTCCTCCGTGCTTGCAGGCAGAGAAATCCTCTCTCTCCAGCTCTACAGACTTTGACAGGAAACTCGAGGTGAGGGACACTCCGTCTTGCTGTAGCTTGGAATCGCCTCCAATCGCTCCTAGATCCGTTGACATTCCTCTGAACTTTCGAGGTTATCTAGGGACTCGGCAACCCAAATCTCTGCCACCGTAGCTGCTGCTACCGCTACCGCTCAGAGGAAAGCTTGCCGCAAACTGCGAACTGCGGGGAAAAGTTCAGCGCCCGGGGATCGTTTTTACATCTGTTTCGGTCCCCTCTGCTAGGCATGAGGTTCCCATATGTACTCATAAGGATCACTCTCACACAACCTTCAGCAAGTCTGCCACCCTATCCAATGCATCCAGTCCAAACATCTTTGGATCTTTTTATCGTCAACTCTAGAGGAAGCTAGGTATTTCTCCAGCTGCAATAATAGACTTTGCGGATGAACGCCTCTCTCTACTTGGTGTCCGATTCAAAAACCTGATCGCCCATGTTCCACCGTCTTTTGTTTACCAGCGGACGCTGTGAGGTCTAAAGTTTTGGGAATATCAGTTACGCAAGAGGCTTTTTCCTGAGGCTGGTTCTGCTTTGCCGTGGCAGCAAAGGAAAGAATGCTTCTTGCAGCCAGACGCAGGAACTATGAAGCTGAAGGGAAACTCAAGAAGCTGACCTTCCCAGACATGCCAAAGTTTGTATGGTGGGACCTTTACTCTTACTGATGCAGCGTACGTTACCAAGCTCTCGAACAATGCTCCCCACCGTCTCTGCTCTGACGTCATAAGTTCTGGCGGAAATAGTCGGCATGTGTACCTCGTGTGTCAGCATGTGTTCAGAAGGACACAGAGTGTGTTGCTTGCGCGTTGCTAGATGAGGACTAAAAATTTTCTGAGCACATCAGCGTAAGATGCAAGCGTGTTTTGTGCTGTACGTGGAGACGAGAGAGAGAGAGAGAGCGAGAGAGAGAGAGAGAGAGAGAGAGAGAGAGAGAGAGAGAGAGAGAGAGAGAGAGAGAGAGAGAGAGAGAGAGAGAGAGAGAGTGTGTGTGTGTATGTGTGTGTGTGTGTGTGTGTGTGTTTGTGAATGTGTGTGTGTGTGTGTGTGTGAGTGTGTGTGTGTGTGTGTGTGTGTGTGTGTGTGTGTGTGTGTGAGTGTGTGTGTGTGTGTGTGTGTGTGTGTGTGTGTATGTGTGTGTGTGTATGGGTGTGTGTGTTTGTATGAGTGTGTGTGTGTTGTGTGTGTATATATGTTTGTGTGTGTATATATGTTTGTGTGTGTATGAGAGTGTGTATGAGTGCGTGTGTGTGTGTGTGTGTGTGTGTGTGTGTGTGTGTGTGTGTGTGTGTGTGTGTGTGTTGAGTGTGTATGAGTGTGTGTGTGTTTGGGGAGGGGAGGCGCACTCGTGAGCGTGCGTGTATGTGTGTGCGCGCGCGTGATTTATTTGTGCGTATGTGTGTGTGTGAGTGCTATCTTTGTGTGTGTGCGTATGCACGCATGCGCGCTCGCGTGTGTGTGTAGGCGCGCACTCGTGAGCATGCGAGTGTGTGTGTATGTATGTGTGTGTATGTGCGCGCGCGTGTATGTATGTGTGTTTATGCGTTTGTGTGTGTGTACGTGTGTTTGTGCGTGTGTGTGTACGTGTGTGTGTGTACGTTTGTTTGTGCGTGTGTGTGTGAGTGAGTGAGTCAGTGTGTGTGTGCGCGCGCGTGTGTGTATGTGTGTGTGTGTGTGTGTGTGTGTGTGTGTGTGTGTGTGTGTGTGTGTGTGTGTGTGTGAGAGAGAGAGAGAGAGAGAGAGAGAGAGAGAGAGAGAGAGAGAGAGAGAGAGAACGAACGAACGAACGAAATACTTTATTTGTTTAGGCCTCTGGCCCATCACAACATATTTGTTTTTACATCACTCTGGTTGTGCTGACGGCATCTCTTCTTCTTTTAAATGCATGCAACAAGTGCAATGCCACATATCTTATCATATTGACATTGTCGGATGCCAGCACCATAGCAATATCAACACGTTGAGTAGGATCAAACAAATTAAAAACATAATTCTGCCTTATATCTGCGTATGCGTGAGAGAGAGAGAGAGAGAGAGAGAGAGAGAGAGAGAGACAGAGAGCGAGAGAGCGAGAGAGAGAGAGAGAGAGAGAGAGAGAGAGAGAGAGAGAGAGAGAGAATGAAGTGGGTGGGGAGGGAGGGATCTTATAGTGCATAGTGCACATTTGCAGAATGTGAGGTCATGTTTCTTCAATTAAAATGAAGTTGTAAACAGACTTATTCAAGTACACTACTTCGAATACTACTATCCAAACGAAGGCGATTATCCATCGAAGCTTTGTAATCTCACAATAGAGTAACGATGACAGTTTTTTTTAAAGTTACTGTCTTTCATCGAGATAAAGAACAAATGTTAATTTATGGATATGACACTCGCGTATGTCTGGTGGACAACTTTTCCCTCTCATTGCTTGAGCCAAACTGTCCCATAGAAATGTCAGTTCTGAATGTCAGTGCTGAATGTCAGTGCTGAATGGGATAGATTGTGTTGCGACCTGTCTCATTCCTATAGGACATTCTCACTTCTGAAACGGAAATTCAGCCCGAGTTCTGTCCCTTTACTTCCACTAGTTCCGGTAGGCTGGTAAAAATAGAAGCTCATGGGATGATCGCTAGATCGTGGCAAAAAAGATGACATTAAAGCATGCAAAAAGATTAATTAGATTAAAAACTAATCGAAAATAGTCATATTAGACTGTTTTAACGTATACTTTCTGCACAAAACCCACAGAAGATAAGTAAACAAACCTCACCGTACGTAGGCCTACTTAGCTGGCTAGCAGACGCACGCGATCGAACCATAGTCACTACGTCAGCGGACGATCGAGCTAGTGTGATATAATGTTTCATGTAAAGCTCGAATGAGTAGCAGCAGATAACTGTTTAGTTCTGGCTTGAATTGACAATTTCGTTTCCCTGGTCTGGTGAGGACCGAAAATTCACTATCATCGAGTCGATCAACTTGCGCGCACTCGGCGTAATGTATAACTTCACGCAAAGACCCCTTCGGCTTGTGGAGATGATATTAACCGTAGATTTTAGTTGTGCGGGGTAGACCACCCAGCAAAAATGTTTAATAGTGCTTTTGATATCAATGTTTAGTAATTATTGTCGGATCAGATAGCGAAACGATCACAAGCAACTTAAACGGGAGCAGCGCTTACGTTTGATTCGGCAGCTGCAGTCGAACTCGATCGGTCAATCGATGTCTGACATCACACTTTTAGATTTCAATAACTTCATGAAGTTGCAGTAGTTGCTTGTTTGCTGGAATACCATGTCGGATCAGATAGTGAAACGATCACTCGTGCATTGAGTTTTGATGCGAGACCACGACACTCCCCGCAGGTATGTTTTGTTGCGTTGTGAAGTTTGAGTACTAGCTGTAAGTGTAAAAATGGTCAGTTATTAATATAATCGGTGATTTTAGTTGTAATGAAAATGTTTGTGTGTTTTAATGCCATTTTCTTGTCATCATCGACCCGATCTTACAAGTTAGGCCTATACATTACGCCGAGTGGGCAAGTTGATCACTCGACTCGATGATAGTGAATTTTTCGGTCCTCGCCAAACCAGGGAAACGAAATTGTCAATTCAAGCCAGAACTAAACAGTTATCTGCTGCTACTCATTCGAGCTTTACATGACACAGTACTGTTTTCCACCCCCACATACATGTACTTTGAGCGATCTAGCAAATATCTAGTATTCAGTGCAGACGCTTCGAGAATCGACCGGAACTAGGTGGTTCTACCTAACGCGTTGTTTTTCGACAGAGAGCGCCGAGGATAACTCCTGCAGGGTACGTTAATGAGAATGTCCTATAGTCCTGTCTGCACGGGAGTTCTCCCAGCTTGCACGTAAAGTCCTGTCTGCACGGGAGTTCTCCTAGCTTGCACGTAAAGTGATCCTGTCTGCACGGGAGTTCTCCCAGCTTGCACGTAAAGTCCTGTCTGCACGGGAGTTCTCCTAGCTTGCACGTAAAGTCCTGTCTGCACGGGAGTTCTCCTAGCTTGCACGTAAAGTCCTGTCTGCACGGGAGTTCTCCCAGCTTGCGCCGGGAAGTCCAAGTCCACAAAATCCGGTGGTCATTTTCAATAAGTTTATTCACGCACTGATCGATACACAGCGACTAAATCAATAATCAGCATTGCTTAAAAACGCACTCCACTCGATCTCGGGGTTCGATCCCATGAATACAAAATGGCGGTTATCCGCGCTCGTACACGTGTCTTCTATCGCTTTCACTCGTCTCTTCGGCGCTCTCTCTCACACACACCCCTGCACTGGTTTATATAACCTTTACAGGTTCCAGAACCTTCAAGAACAACGAGAATTCCGCTCCATTGTCTTTGGAGTAGCTCGAATGACGTCACGTGACACTTCGAAAGACGATCCTGACTACATCACGTGACTAAGCAAAAACAAGGGAGAGGAGACTGAAGTAAAAGCTCGAAAGTGTCATGACTCTCTAGTACATTCCAGAGTCCTCACAATAATTGATACAAAGCTTTGTTCTAGAATACAGTCAGCACCTCGAATATTCCTCAGGCAGGTTTCCCAAACTATGGGTAGGCTATCCAATCTAAAGGGCGTTTCAATTATTATTTCAAAGTGATCGCTTTAAAATCAGAGTCGGTATCAAAATTGAGACAATAAAACGGACAGCCCCTGTTTTTGGAAACATATTTATAGCAATAACTGACTGATTAAACACTGCGTATGATTGCAGTGATCGCTTTGTTAAGGACCGGAAATGCCTTTTGGATTGCGTACCCGTAGTCCTGGGAAACCAGCCTCACAGGTCCTGGGATCAGGCTCCAATAACGCTCGCACGGTGACAGCACAGACGCTGGCTTCTGGGTTCCATTCTGCTCGCTCCTGTCCGCCATTCTATAGTGCTGAACTTGATAGATAACTTTCTACAGCTTTGAAAAATGAATGAATTGTATCATGAAATTAACCAACAAGCAGGCACACAGACAAGCAGATGGACAGACTGACGCGCGAGATGACACATACAGTAGAGGCAGAGAGATACATTAAGACTGACCAACAGACAGACACATACAGACACAAAGGCGCACAGAGGACAAACGCACGCGCGCACGCACGCACACGCACACACACAGAAACACACACACACACATACACGCTCGCGCGCGCACACACACGCGCGCGCACACATGCAGGCAGGTAGACCATCCCCACCCCACTCCCCCCAAAAAAACCCACAAACATACACATTTGAATCGCGTTCGACAGCTGTCAGCCGTGCAAATATTGATGCCCTTGTGGGGTTATCTGCAACAGAAAGACTGCCGGCAACTAGTAGAGAGTGAAAGGCGTGACATTAACGTGTCGAAACTAAACTGTCGCTGTCGGTAGCGGACAAACAGATGTTCGGACAAACTTTCGACTTAAAGTCCTCTGCAGGCACAGGGTAATATGAGGGCTGTAGAGACGGACGGACTTGAAAGCCAAATGTGAATCTTTGTGTGCGAAATGAAGAAATGTGCACAACAGAGCAACGCCCGCAACGTGCTCGTCTTACTTACTTTTTCCCTCAACAAAATGAGTGACAGGTGTAGCTTTCAGCAACCAGAACTGAGGCCCGATTGTGGCTTTACGCAAACGCAGATGTACGGATTTCATGCTTCCTGTTTTGTGTACCTGCTATCAATATTTATCGGGAGCCCGCATAAAAAACATGACGAATACTCAGCGTTACGAGAATTATCATTTTAAGATCACTATCAGTCCCGAGAAAAGCGAAAATGATCAGCACTTTTCGAGAATTTGCAAAACAAATTGCAGTCTGTTAATTTTTTTCTGCTCGAGGTTGTTTTAAAAATACAGAAGCAGTGCTTCAGATTGTTGGCGCGCCATGTAGCAGCCAAAAGTTACTCCCGGCCAAAAGTTACTCCGGAAGTCATCGCAGAGTTATCTGCTTGGGACGTGCTGAGAATTCCACTCTAAAAAGAGACGGCACCCGCCACTCCGCCTGACTGACTTTGCACGCCCGGTGAGTTATGCTAAGATCCGGCCGCGTAAATATATCTGCGTTTTATTGGCGCTGCGGAAATGGTCGAAGTCGGAAACATTCGGAACGTCGTTTAGCTTAAGATTACACCCGAATCACGCGCACCGTTAAGGTGCATGGAGTACAGTACCGCCGAGCAAGACGTTTGTCACAAAACGCAGATATATTAACGCGGCCGGATCTTAGCATAACTCCCCGGGCGTGCCAAGTCAGTCAACGGTCGCGTTTTATAAAACCAGACTACAAATAGACTACAGGGAGGTGACTCCCATATCATTTCCGGCAGCGGAGACGGCTTTGCACGGGGAAAAACTTTTTTGAACTCTATATTATGTGTTAAACTACACAAATGCACCAAAAACACAAAAACTCGTAAAGAAACTAATGCGTCGTTTGTCGGGATATATTCCATGCAAAGAACAGGTGCAGGAGCGGTAAATCGCATAAAGAAAAAGCCGAGCAGATAACTCTGCGATGACTTCCGGAGTAACTTTTGGCCGGGAGTAACTTTTGGCTGCTACACGCCCGCGCCATTGGCGCATATTTTATCAGAATGGCGCGTTACTTTCAACGTGTATGCGCCAGCCGGGCGCGTCATAAAAATCGCCAACTTGTATCGATCCTCGGTCCGTCTGTACCACTAAGCCACACCAAGCACATGTGGCCACACCACGAAGTACCAAAACCGACGCCAAACCGATGAACAGGCCTCAAACGTAGACAACGTCAAGTCAAACTGCTGCTTTGCCTAGCATCGATGCATCGCTCTGTTTGATTGGCTAACAGCCAGCAAACAACCAATCAGCGAACATCTATCAGTTTACCTTGCACAGACTCTCACACGTGTGCGGAATCAAGATGCCACCGAAGAAAAAGCTTAGAAAAGAAACTGAAGAAAACCAACGTCAGTTGACGTTGTCTTCAATGTTTTGCAAGAATAAAGCAAGCGGTAACTGTTTAGTTTTTATCTCTTACTAGCTCCTTCCAAAGCTGATGTCCATGTGGAGCAGTGCAAGTCTGATTTTGTCAACACCTGAGTGCACTGAAACAGGACTTTGATCTCGAAGAAAAGACCTACAAGCAGTGTAAAATCACCGTTCTGGTTCAGAAAGTCTCCTCTACTCTGCTGCCCTCATTTGTAGAAGAAGTCCTCTCCAATCTGGATAAGAGATTTCCTGATGCGGAGCTGCTCCAGGCATTCAACGTTCTAGCTATGAGGCCGATTTCATTTGTTGACAAGAAAAAGCTGGATGACTGGGGCATGGAACAAATGGAGAAACTTCTTCAACCGTTTGCTGACGAGAAGACCCACTCCTGGGTCTGCGAGGGCCAGAACTGCTCACTGAAAACTGCTCAGCCGTTCATCAACAGAGACGAGACTTGGCAAGAATGGAGGCTGCTCAAGAGAACAGTTCTCAGTGAACACTTTCCCAGAGATGATTTCGTCACCCTTTGGCAGATGATCGCCAAATTCTACCTTGCAGCTGATGAATTTCCAAATTTAAAGAAGCTGACAGCTGTGGCCCTGACACTGCCCATCCACACAGCAGACTGTGAAAGATCGTTCTCTGTGCAAAACTACGTCCAAACACAGAGGGGAGAGCATGCACTCTCTAGCACACACTGTGACCAGCTGATGAGGGTGTGCATTGATGGACCTATCTTCCAGGACATGCCCTTTAACCGTGCAGTGCAGGTGTGGGCGGAAAGTCGCAACCGCTACCTGTTCAAGAAGAACTAGGGCACGAGACTGTCCTAGGACCTATTGATGGAGTTATTCAGAAGGAAATACTGTGGACTGTTGTGTATTTGTGTGTGTAATTTGCTGGATGGCAAAAAACAAGTTGAGACTAAACTCTTTGGACTCGCTGCAACATTTTTGTGGTGTGTATGTGTGTAGAGGAGTGATTTTGTGTTGTGTTTGACTGGTTGAAGCAGATCTCTGTTAGATTTCATTGTGTTAGGCCCTAAAACCAAGTTTGTTTAAACAAAACATCATGCTACCAAGAAAGAATAGAGTGGGTTTTGAGTGATCATGACTCTGTGTCCACAGAACGAAATGTTAAAAGAGACAATAAAACAACTGAAAGACACACAGCTTGACATGTGTTTGTTTATTTTTTATTTTTTGCTTTTTTAATTATTCATTTGTGTGTGTGTGGGGGGGGGGGGGGGCTGTAGGGGTGCCATGTGTGGGGTGGAGGGTCATTCTGTTTGAAGTGAAGGTTTGATTGTTAATGGCCCATGTTTTTCAAAATTGACCCATCATTTTGCCTGGCCATGAGTCATTGGGCCCATGAAGTCTGAAAACAATCTGAAGCACTGCAGAAGTAGCCATTTTTTTAAATTAACGTGAGCACTTGATATTCTGCAAGTAGCAGTTCAACGTGTAATCAAAGTGGACCAAGGTCACGATTTAGTTAATGTGTAGAAAACTGCCATTTCGACCCAACAAAAGACTCTTTAATGCACACGACAATCGCCATTGCCAATCTTTCACATGAAGCTCAAGTGACCGTTTGCAGTTATCATCGACATCAACGCTTCGCTTGCAGATTTATTTTGTTAGGGTCGTATTAAACGGTAGAAGTAATAGGAAGTAGGTGTACATTTAGGCCTTACACAATGCTTGCCAGCAAAGCAACAGCTGCCTCGTGTTGTATAAGGCGAACAAGCCGAGGCGCTCTGTCGCATTAAGCATCAGAGGTAATGAGACGTAGGTCAGAGCGCCCCGGGATGCTTGCCCATTACAACGAGCGGCTGTTAAGTAGGTTTTGCATGCTGTGTGTTGGATCTTCGTTCTAGCCGTGATCGACGAAAGAAAGATTTTCTCCACGTTTTGTTCTGTGTGATGCCATTCTTCGCAGCGGCGAAAATTCCAGGACAATTTTTTTTTTGCCTGTGCAGTTTTGCCTTCAAAGACTGCCAAGAGTAGGAATGGTTCTTGGCCACCTCTTGCACCGCTTTCGTTCTTTGTTAAGAGTGTTCTACCCTC
>JAWQFJ010023504.1:0-2500 GCA_034096865.1 Theodoxus fluviatilis | reverse complement strand
TGTCACAGAGACTAGCAATGATTATATCTTGGTAGTGTCTCCATTCTGTGTCACAGAGACTAGCAATGATCGTATCTTGGTAGTGTCTCCATTATGTTTCACGGAGACTACCAATGATCGTATCTTGGTAGTGTCTCCATTCTGAGTCACAGAGACTAGCAATGATTGTATCTTGGTAGTGTCTCCATTCTGTGTCACAGAAACTGCTAAGATGGTATCTTGGTAATGTCTCCATTCTGTGTCACAGAGACTAGCAATGATCGTATCTTGGTAGTGTCTCCACTCTGTTTCACGGAGACTAGCAATGGTTGTATCCTGGTAGTGTCTCCATTCTATGTCACAGAGACTAGCAATGATTATATCTTGGTAGTGTCTCCATTTTGTGTCACAGAGACTAGCAATGATCGTATCTTGGTAGTGTCTCCATTTTGTGTCACAGAGACTAGCAATGATTATATCTTGGTAGTGTCTCCATTCTGTGTCACAGAGACTAGCAATGATCGTATCTTGGTAGTGTCTCCATTATGTTTCACGGAGACTACCAATGATCGTATCTTGGTAGTGTCTCCATTCTGAGTCACAGAGACTAGCAATGATTGTATCTTGGTAGTGTCTCCATTCTGTGTCACAGAAACTGCTAAGATGGTATCTTGGTAATGTCTCCATTCTGTGTCACAGAGACTAGCAATGATCGTATCTTGGTAGTGTCTCCATTCTGTTTCACAGAGAATACCAATGATTGTATCTTTATAGTGTCCCCATTCTATTTCACATAGACTAGCAATGGTTGCATCCTGGTAGTGTATCCATTCTGTTTCACACAGACTAGCAATGATTGTATCTTGGTAATGTCTCTATTCTGTTTCACAGAGACTACCAATGATTGTATCTTGGTAGTGTCTCCAGTCTGTTTCACAGAGACTACCAATGATTGTATCTTGGTAGTGTCTCCAGTCTGTTTCACAGAGACTACCAATGATTGTATCTTGGTAGTGTCTCCAGTCTGTTTCACAGAGACTACCAATGATTGTATCTTGGTAGTGTCTCCATTCTGTTTCACGGAGACTAGCAATGGTTGTATCCTGGTAGTGTCTCCATTCTGTTTCACAGAGACTACCAATGATTGTATCTTGGTAGTGTCTCCATTCTGTTTCACGGAGACTAGCAATGGTTTTATCGTGGTAGTGTCTCCATTCTGTTTCACAGAGACTAGCAATGGTTGTATATTGGTAGTGTCTCCATTATATTTCACATAGACTAGCAATGATTGTATCTTGGTAGTGTCTCCATTCTGTTTCACATAGACTAGCAATGGTTGTATCCTGGTAGTGTCTCCATTCTGTTTCACATAGACTAGCAATGATTGTATCTTGGTACTGTCTCCATTCTGTTTCACAGAGACTAGCAATGGTTGTATCCTGGTAGTGTCTCCATTCTGTGTCACAGAGACTACTAAGATGGTATTTGTGCCACAGAGACTACCAAGCTAGTCCGTGACACAGAATGCTTTGTCTTAAGCTTCATCCCATGAGCAAGGAAGCAGTCGGTGCAGTGCTAGGGTGCGTTGCTTATGCAAGATACCTTGCAAAATCTTGCCAGGAATATAGGCAGTGTCAACAAGTGTCACCATGTTGAAAGCAATTATAAAGGCAGTTAATGTGTATGTATTACCCTGCTAATGTATTTCCTTTTCTGACTTATTGAAATAATTTTTTTTAAATAATGATAAAGACAGTCAAATGTTTGACACGTGTACCCGGTAGACATTGGCCTATCAGTTGCCAACTAGGTAGGCTAGGCAACGCTCCCCATCTAACCAGCACACACAAGCGTCGGGACAGGTTTTTACAAAGTGCGGAAAGGTGAAACGTGAACTGGTATTTCTTTTTTCAAATCGTGTTTCACTGAACAGTGTTTTCTACATTAGATTCTTTATTCCGTGGCCAATGGGCGGTGTTTGGTTCAGCTGAGAGACTGTTGTTGAAAAGGTGATTTTGAAGTGCTTTCAGCTTGAAACCATAATTATTCCCACTCTGTTGCTACGTTGAATTTTCATCTGATGTGGGAACTGACATTCTTCTTTACAGTGAGTTGTCACTGTTTCTTTCTGTGTGCATACCGAATTAACCTGTATCTTTTCAGTTTTGGGAGAAATTCGTCCATTGTGTATTTTTTATATTATTGTTGTGAGGTATTGATGTTTCGTTTCGTGTGGTTCAGAGGTTTTGATAAATTGCAATTTCATTGCGTTGAGATGCGCAAATTTGTGGACTTTGAGTTTGAGTTTGAGTCAATTTGAATCATGGCCTGAGAATTTGACTTGGTTTAACCAAAGATCGTATTCATATACATCGGTTTAATTGTGAACCAGTTGAAGTGCGACATCATTGTTGAAAACACTATTCTTTATCTTTGTTGTTGTTGTTGATGTGTGTGTGTGTGTGTGTGTGTGTGTGTGTGTGTGTGTGTGTGTGTGTGTGTGTGTGTGTGTGATATTGGC
>JAWQFJ010023503.1:15000-17958 GCA_034096865.1 Theodoxus fluviatilis | reverse complement strand
AGACATTAGACATTTGAAGAAGAAGTCTCGAGAAACCCGAGCTGTCCATGAAAAAGATGTCAGTAAACCACTGCAAGCAAGGTGACTGGTTGAGATGAGCCCTGGTCCACAGACCCTTTCTTATAAACGCTGGGCAGATCTTGTATTTGACAGCACTGATGTTCTGCCCATGTGTTTGTCCGTCAAATAAGCAGGAAAAATACCCCGTAGGCTCAAGAATTCTCTCGCTCGTACAGCACCGCTGACTGACATGAAATGGGAGAAAATATTGTGAACCTAGAAAAGCTGCTGTGAAGCTCCTCGGCTTTGAATGATAACTGTAAATGAATACGTATTGGGAGAGAGAGAGAGAGAGAGAGAGAGAGAGAGAGAGAGAGAATGAGAGAGAGAATGATAGAAAATGATAGAGAGAATGATAGAGAGAATGAGAGAGAGAGAATGAGAGAGAGAATGATAGAGAGAATGATAGAGAGAATAATAGAAAGAGTCGGGGTAGGTTGCGGGGGTGATGGAGGGCGGGTTCAAATAGAAGGATTGAACTGAATCGGGCTTGGATAAAGTGCTTGCGTTGGGAACGATTGTACATACGTGGCCATCTGTGCGGTGTGCAACGAGGAGAAACACAGGCCAAAGCATTTAGTGGCGCTTTTTCTGACGAGACGCTCTTTGAGAACGTATTAGACTTCATCGAGTCCACGTCTTTCCAGTGCCACACATCAGCTCTCCTATCATTCTTCGGGTAAAACTGCGCAACCATCTAGTGCACAAGCAGCGCCTAATAAAGTCTGGCAGGACACTTCGTTTCCTCAAAAGCTTCAGGGACAAGAAAATAGCGGGATAAAACCAATGCAGTGTGGCAGAGAGCATATACCACCACCGTCCCCACAATCCCCGGTGTTTCCATAAACACTTACAATTCACGTTATCAAATCTGTAACGTACGACTCGGTCACAGTTGGTGTGGGCGCTATTCATTGTCTTTATGTTATGATTTGGGTTCTTCCCTCTAAGATGAATGGAGGCTGTTTAAAAGATCTGCCGTTTGAAATTTAAAAAAGAACTAAGCATATAACACCATCATTTTGTTCTGGTGTTGATGTGCTCGAGACGGAGATGATCTGTGAAGAGATTTAGACCTTAAAGCCAGTGCTGAGTTGTAAACATGCGATCCTTTTAGATGAGCGACGCCTCAAGACCCCACCCCACCCCACGCCAGTCTCTAACCACTAGGCCTGAAGAAGGAGCATGGCTCGGAAAGCTTGCCGTTATCAGAAAGTACCGCCATACTTATTTGGTCACCCTCGTCTTGTTTTTCAAGAAACAGAGTCTGACACCGGCCTCTCTTCATCCTTTTAGTCGTTCGCAAAGATCATAGTGATTGTCATAGGCTTTGCTATAAAGCTTAAGAAGTATTGTGTAAACAGATCGGCGTAACGTTTATTTCATTCATCCTTTGACGCATCTGCATATGAATTGATGTGTTAGACTATATCAGAGGAGGATGCTGGGTTACATGTAGACTGTTGTTGCCGTCTTATACGTAATCTACGTGTGTATTCACAGATATACTTTACGTAGTTTGCATCGGCAAAATAAAAGTACGCAACGTTCCTTATCTACTAGTTGGCAATAAGCTAAACCTACGATTTTATGTTTTATGTAACACGACTGAAAACCTGCATTTCTTTGGACACAATATCGAGTGATTCACTGTTTGATCAATCACAGAAGAAATTCATAGGTGAAGACGTTAGAAGCCAGCATATCCCTGGCCTTTATGTTTTGGATGCCGTTCTTTGGAAGGGTCGCCTTTAATAACCCAGTGCGGTTCTCTGTAAGATGGTGTCCGGTCGTTAAAAGTGTATGTGGTGAGGAGAATCAATACCCTGTAGAGCAGGTGGAAGCCGAGTTCTGGAGTGCCCCGCCAGCCGAGGCTGTAGGCTATGGCGATAATAATCGCTATGGATGAAAGCCCCCCAACTCGGGAAAGGTAGTGAGGGAGAGAGGCAGCCATTTAGTAACACACTCCCATGACTTGCAAAGCACGGGGAGAGTTGTCGCTCCAGGCTAACTATTAATACCTGCTGGCGAGCCCGCGGTTACCATCGGGACGCAGGAACGCGGCCATGCAAACAGCTTTCTTGATCAGAAGGTTGCAGAGGCAGATTCGCACGTCTCTCTCCCAACAGCTGTTCATTGTACGAGTGTCGAACGTACATATCATGGGATGAGTTAAGCGTTTAAAGTTGAATTTTGATCAAATTTATCCACCTGTGTACGGGTTGGAGGTAAGAGTACACGCATCGCGTCACCCTATGCGATTCATCCTAAGGCGATTTATTAGGGAAACCAACACTTGACTCGCTCTTTCTTATGCCATTTCTAATGATTTTCGTGATCAATAGCCTTAAATAGCCTATTAAGGCTGATAGGCCAAGAAGTCTTATTAAGTCATCATTCATTCATTCATTCGTTTGTTCGTTCGTTCGCTCGTACATTCATTAATTAAATCATTCATTCATTCATTCATTCATTCATTCATTCATCCATTCATCCATTCATTTATTCATCCATTCATTCATTCATTCATCCATCCATTCATCAATTCATTCATTCATCCATTCATCCATTCATCCATCGTTTGTTCGTTCGTTCGCTCGTACATTCATTAATTAAATCATTCATTCATTCATTCATTCATTCATTCATTCATTCATTCATTCATTCATCCATTCATCCATTCATTTATTCATCCATTCATTCATTCATTCATCCATCCATTCATCAATTCATTCATTCATCCATTCATCCATTCATCCATCCATTCATTCATTCATTCATTTATTCATTTATTCAACCTCTGAATCAAATTAGCACACGTCGATGTAGCAAGAATGACGCCACATTAGTTTGACTTGTATCATCTGATCCTTGGAACATGGATAGGTCAAATCATGG
>JAWQFJ010023503.1:0-7500 GCA_034096865.1 Theodoxus fluviatilis | reverse complement strand
TGAAATCCATGTTTTGAACCTCAAGTACAGAATATGAAATGCAGGTGAAAATGAAGAAATCGGGACGGCTACCGGCAGAAGATGTACAGTTCACCTATTGCTGCGAAAAGTAAGAGTCAGTAGCGGCACAAGCGAAACTGTTTCTGCGTGATGCTGAAATAGTAGGCTGACTGCTGGTCGGTGGAGCCTCATCAATCAACCTGGCAGCGTTTTCCTATTTGAAAAGAGCTGCCGTGGCCCGCGTGCCGTGGAAAGCTCGTCGCTGCGAAACAGCGGGACCGGACACCTGGCCAGGGGAGTGGACTTGGCCAGCGGCCTGATGAGATGGATGCACTGGCCCGCCCCCTGCCATCGCTCTTCCGCCGTCTTGTTGCTGTCAGCGCTTTGTCTTGGCCTGCCTCCCCCAGCTGTCTCCCCGCTATGCTATCGCGCCTGACCAGCTCGCCATGTCTTGAGTTGCTCTCCGACTCTGAGACTGTGTGTGGTTGCAGATCATTTGTTCTTCTCGAGCGTTTCGTCCATTGGTGAAAGTGACTCTTTCTGCTTCACCGTGTGCAAGTAATTAAATGTCTTATGGGTGCTTAACTGTCTGTATGGGTGCTCAAATGTTTGTATAGGTGCTCAAATGCCTGTATGGGTGCTCAAATGCTTGTATGGGTGCTCAAATGCCTATGGGTGCTCAAATGCCTGTATGAATGCTTTTAAGATGGCTGTATGGGTGTCAATATGTATGTATGGGTGCTAAAATGCCTGCAACTTTGTAGAATAACACAACTTATCAGCACAAAAGTAGATTCATATGATCGGGTCAAAGAGTCATTCGGACCTTGCAGTTAGTAATTCGGTCAATCAATGAGGCAGGCAGTGAGAATCAGAGAAACATCAACTCCCTTACTAAAGGAGGCGACGAAACGTGATGGGGCTGGGGCGTATCTACTGCCAACGAAATACGACATGGACAATGTGGACTGACTGCGCAAACGTAGAGAAGACAGGCGACAAAAGCCTTAACTTTCCACAGACGTTGACACATCGTTTCTCCTGCGCAATGCTGCTACGTGTTTAGCTTGAAACTGCCGGGTTTGGAACAACGCAGTAAAACATGCACTTCCACTCCCTGTGTGTGACGCCTCATCTGACTGAACTGATCTGGTGTTTTCTACCACGTCCTCATTGCAAGGGGACGCCAAGCGGAAGGTTGGACAGTTGCGCAGTTTTGGAAGTGTCGGCAGATTTCCCCTGCGCCAGACCCTCGCGGCAAGAACGCGGCAAAGACGTCTGGTGTCATCAGTAGGACTATGGATAGTCATAGGGGACCTGAGCATGGGGGGTGTCCTGTAAGGTGTTTTCAGTATGAGATCTGAGTCGTGTTGTCGCCCTTCAATCTCCACTGGATTACTGCAGGCAGTCCTGGCACCCTGAGGGCTTCTCCTATCTTGCCCTGGTAATGAACAACCTGCAGCTGTCTGAAGAACCCCGAGTGTTATCGCCAGCCTCAGATTTGGTAACCCCGTTGTGCGTGGCGGTATGTAGCTTGTTATGTAGTCAAATTTTCGTGTTTGCCTGTTCTGTTATCGACATTGCTTTTTGCTACACGGAAATAACACATTCCTCTTCGAAATAGCATGTTCCTTGATCGTTCCAATATTCATGATAGTTTGAGGTAATTTATTTTGAAAGACTGCGATGTCCTTTTTCATAATAGGTCAGAGACACAAAGATGGCTGTTACGTATTCCGGAGGTAGTCTGTCGTTGTCTGGAGTTAGTCTGTCGTTGTCTGGAGGTAGTCTGTTGTTGTCTAGAGGTAGTCTGTCGTTGTCTAGAGGTAGTTTGTCGATGATCTGGAGGTAGTGTGTCCATGGCCTAGAGGTAGTCTGTCGATGGTCTGGAGGTAGTGTGTCGATGGTCTGGAGGTAGTCTGTCGATGGTCTGGAGGTAGTCTGTCGTTGTCTGGAGGTAGTGTGTCGATGTCTGGAGGTAGTCTGTCAATGGTCTGGAGATTGTCTGTTGTTGTCTGGAAGTAGTCTGTCGATGGTCTGGAGGTAGTCTGTCGATGGTCTGGTTGTAGTCTGTCGATGGTCTGGAAGTAGTCTGTCGATGGTCTGGAGGTAGTCTGTCGCTGGTCTGGAGGTAGTCTGTCGATGGTCTGGAGGTAGTCTGTCGATGGTCTGGAGGTAGTCTGTCGATGATCTGGAGGGGGTCTGTCGATGGTCTGGAGGTAGTCTGTCGATGGTCTGGAAGTAGTCTGTAGATGGTCTGGAAGTAGTCTGTCGATGGTCTGGAGGTAGTCTGTCGATGGTGTGGTTGTAGTCTGTCGATGATCTGGAAGTAGTCTGTCGTTGTCTGTTGTAGTCTGTCGATGGTCTGGAAGTAGTCTGTAGATGGTCTGGAGGTAGTGTGTCGAGGATTTGGAGGTAGTATGTCGATGGTCTGGAGGTAGTCTGTCAATGGTCTGGAAGTAGTCTGTCGATGGTCTGGAGATAGTCTGTCGATGGTCTGGAAGTAGTCTGTCGATGGTCTGGTGGTAGTCTGTCGATGATCTGGAAGTAGTCTGTCGATTGTCTGGAGGTAGTTTGTCGATGGTCTGAAAGTAGTCTGTCGATGGTCTGGAGGTAGTCTGTCGATGGTCTGGAGGTAGTCTGTCGATGGTCTGGTTGTAGTCTGTTGATGGTCTGGAAGTAGTCTGTCGATGGTCTGGAGGTAGTCTATCGATGGTCTGGAGGTAGTCTGTGATGGTCTGGAAGTAGTCTCTCGATGGTCTGGAAGATGTCTGTCGATGGTCTGGTTGTAGTCTCTCGATGGTCTGGTTGTAGTCTGTCGATGGTTTGGAGGTAGCCTGTCGATGTCTGGAAGTAGTCTGTCGATGGTCTGGAGGTAGTCTGTCGATGGTCTGGAGGTAGTCTGTCGATGGTATGGAGGTAGTGTGTCGATGGTCTGGAGGTAGTCTGTTGATGGTCTGGAGGTAGTGTGTCGATGGTCTGGAGGTAGTCTGTTGATGGTCTGAAGGTAGTGTGTCGATTGTCTGTCGTAGTATGTCGATGGTCTGGAGGTAGTCTGTCGTTGTCTGGAGGTAGTCTGTCGATGGTCTGGAGGTAGTCTCTCAGTGCCACCTTTACTGTCTGTTCCTTCGTGGCATGGATGATGTTCGTATTTTGTATTCGGATCAATGACTCATAGCGTTGCCAACGAAGATGCTGACTTTAAGTCGTGAAAACTTTACACAACAAAGACAACTTTAGTTCTGCTTCGTTTATTTGTTGTTATAGATTCGTTCTGACCTATATATACTATGTGAAAGTTATTCATCTTGTGTTTGTTGCATCACGTACAAAACATTTGTTACATCTAACAAAGCAGTCCAAACTGAAAATATCCGCGTGTGCATCGATAGCAGTAAAAACATAGTGTGTCCGACAAACCCTAATGTTATGTTTTTTAAATGTTGAAACTGTTCAGACAAACTTAACAATCAAACAAGCTAGCTAACAAGCAAGCAAGCTGACCGACGAGAGAGAGAGAGAGAGAGAGAGAGAGAGAGAGAGAGAGAGAGAGATGCAGACAGAGGCAGGCAAAGACAGAGACGGACAGCGACAGACGGAGACAGACATAGACAGACAGTGAGAGACAAAGAGAGACAGAGACAGAGTGAAAATGAAAAAAGACACGAAAATGAACAGGAGAACGTACACTGGAATCTTTTAAAGTGCACGGATACGAAGCAATAACTGGCGGGGACGTATACTGTAAATAGGAAATTAGTGATTTGCCTTTTCAGCTGCAGAATCTACTGCGTTCTGCTGATTTTTTCAGATCATCGGCTTTCAGTGCCTGTTTCAAAGCTAAAGTGAAAACGTAAAAACAGGATTGGCAGAAGCAGTTGAAGAGCAGCACTGAGCAGTCAGCGCACTCGTGACCCATAACTGCGTGTAGTGTTTTATAGTGCGTACCATTGGACCCTGCCCACGCAGTCATCCCCTCGACCGTCGAGCTGGCGGATTGCCTTTGGCACAAGCAGGAAATAGGCATACGCCGTTTTATTGTGTGCATGCACTGATGAAAACCCACCTGGTAAGACCTTTACAGAGGAAACCGAACGCTTCTAAACGTTGTGTAATGAGTGTATTTTGAGAGCACGTCCTGTCTCGCTAGTCGTACAGTGTGAGCTCTCTGGGGGCGCTGCCCTTTCTCACCCGTGCCACGGTTAGCACTCTGCAAGCGAGAGGAAGAGTGATAATGCTGTCCTTAGCGCTAATGCCTCCAGCACATTCATGATGCAGGCTCGAGGAGATTTTGGCTTTCCGGCATTCGACGAACGGGTGACGTGTAGCAGAGCTACTTTGTGCATATCCTTTTTCGTGCTCCTGTTTTTTATACTCCTCCTAAAAATAATTACCTCCTTTGAAAAAACTAACAATTTTTACTGTGCGGTGCTTCTAAAGTAATCGTTAATCCGCAGAAAATTGTAGGGTGCACATGTGTGAATGTGTACTGCTTCCTCTACTTTGCTAATCATTTTCGTGTATATTGGATTTACCATCACCCTTTTTCTATACTTCCTTTTTTCCCTTCCTTTTTATATTCTTTTCGTTGGCGCCTTTTTTTTCTTCTTTGAACCTTTGTCAAACATAGTCCAGGTCTTTCATCCCTGTTCGCCCAAATGAATGTAGTTACAGCTCATGCTGCACCGATGTCGTGAAGGGCCCTCTGTAGGCATTTATACGCCTCAAGAGGCAGGAATACGACGCCGTGAGGTGTCAGCCTGTTGGAAATCACCTCCTATGTGGCAAGCAAGCTGCACTCTCAAATGACTGTCTGGCACGCACCAGATCTAGGCAAATGAATGATGGGGTGTACACAGAAACCAACTGGCATTCCCATGCTTGCTTTCTCTGCACTCGTAGTCTTCTTTCTGCACGCACCCATTCACAAAGAGTCTGCACACAGCAAGTTAACGATCGCCATATCTTTCTTTACACACGCAACGGTGGGTGGTTGTAGTCGTAGATACAAAGTGAAGTTGAAAGTAAAATGTACATTTCATTTGAAACATTGGTTCGTTGCTGTGAATCAATAACGCCCATTTTTGCGTGACACGTCGAAGTCTTTCGAGAGTTTAAAGAAGGATATTTTACAGGAGTTCATTTCACAGTAAGTAAACAGAATCGAATCATGTTCGAAGTTTACATTTGGAAAGAATAGACTTAGAACACCATGTTGCTATTTCGTAGAGGTCTTCTTTTATTTCAAACGAGATGTGTTATTCAGTAAGTATTCTGTGGATGTAATTAGCATCTAAACTCTCCGACAAGAAAGCATTGTAAATAGGGAACGTCAGAGAATAAAACAAATGTTGAATTTAATGCTTGTACTTTGGACCACTACCACTCACAGCAGTATTGTTGACTACATCAAGTAACGTGTGTAGTCTTACGTTTTTTGTTTTTGTTTTATATATTGCGAGAGTATTTGCGTAATGCATCCGTTCAGGCAACACATTAAGCTTCTGCTTTAAGCACATCTCCGTGCGAGTGTTCAAGTCATCTTTGTGACAGTGTGTGTGCTACAGATCACGGGAATGTGTAGGCGAAGTGCATTGGTGCTGCACAAGTGCTGTGTGATGACTATGTCGATCGATAGCGCACACACCAAATAGGATTGACAAAAGAACCGATGCAGATTCCCAATGAGTGGCTGCACTGGACGATCGTCAAAGGAGAAGAGAACGCCATCTTGAATTAGCCAGCGAATTTTAATAAGACAAGTCGTATGCTACCAACATCAGGCCATCAGTTGGAATCTAAATCGATTTTTCTTCAGACTCCACCATGCATGTTGAGTGATTTCCAGACGTTTGCTTTATAAGAAATTGCAAATCACTGCCTTGATAGTACGGGGAACATGATAGCAACTCAAGACTCGTACGCGACATTGCGCTCTGGAGGCACAACTAATCCGCTCGACCTGCGATTGTTCTGAATGTGCGCGTGCGTGTGTCCCACAGCTCCAGCTGAGCAAGATGCTGAATGCACATCGCCTTTCATCACCCAGAGGTAAACCCCGCCACCAGACAGGGCCGAGATAGAACACTGTGAAGAGGAGCAACGGCGCAGGTATCCCCACTCTGGTGCCTCACTCTCCTGGGAGTTGAAGCGATGCTGAACTGACAAATAATGAGCTCTAATAATCAGGGGGTAAGACGTGCGGTTTGAATATCCAAATCGGGAGGGCAGCAGCAGTACAAATAAAAAAAAACTGTAATCGTTACCTCAAGCTGTTTGCCACTTTGAAAACTGTGTTTTCTGTTTACTAATGGACTAACTTCCATTTTTACAAGAACACCACTTCCAGTTCGCGCAGATTTTAGATAGCTTTTACTAATTGAGCTTTTAAACAAACGCAGCAGCTCCAGAATAAGCCTGTGGTTCAGGTGGCATTAGCAGTTGATTTTAGAACGGCCTATCATCTGTTTGTCACTTATCTAGCATGTCCTTCCCAGCCTCGATCTCTTCCTGCCTCTGAACATCTGTCCGTCCTTCCGTTTTTCCGGTATTGACGTGTCTCTGTTTTCGTCTGGGTAGTGTGGCCAAAGCATGAGAGTGCATTTCATCAGTCCACGATGTAGTGTCCTCAGCGATGACCTTTCCCCTACTGAGATAGCTTGCGATCGCAGTGCACGTGAAAAACAATTCAATTGATTTTTTGTCCATAAAGTATTTGATGTAATCCGTCTTTAAACAAAAGAAATGGGACACCGGGTGTCAACCCTGACAATTTTCGATTTAGCGAAGAGAGTAAAAAACACGGAGCGGATGGGAAGTAAATCACGCCATATTTTTGCTCCATCGCCATTTACGGCGCTAACGCGATGTCGAGAGAGCGGCAGATCCTCCAAGGTGCAGGGCGTGTGTGGGCAGTTGCTATGGCTACGGGCATCAGAACTACGAACGTATCCGAGTAGATGAGAAGCACTGGAAGAAGACATATATGAGAGAGAGAGAGAGAGAGAGAGAGAGAGAGAGAGAGAGAGAGAGAGAGAGTGAAAGAGGGGAGAGAGAGAGAGAGAGAGAGAGAGAGAGAGTGAAAGAGGGGAGAGAGAGAGAGAGAGAGAGAGAGAGAGACAGAGAGAGACAGAGAGAGAGAGAGAGTGAAAGAGGGGGGAGAGAGAGAGAAAGAGGGGGAGAGAGAGAGAGAGAGAGAGAGAGAGAGAGAGAGAGAGAGAGGCAGGCAGGCAGGTAAGCAGAGACGAAGACTGCATAAAAGACACATTGAGAGGTAGAGAGACAAATACAAGCAGATTTCAGTTTATTTGGAGTGCAGCAAGAGGAGACACATGGTGAATCACTGCTGATATTGTAAGTATTTGTACCTGCCGATCTGGGCAGAGAATGCGGAACAATCAGTTGAGCTTCACGTATTGTTCTCTTGAAAACTGGTTCAGTGACAAGTGGATGGATGCTGAAAGGAGCGCAGAATGTCAAAGTGCTCGTTAAAAAGCCATA
>JAWQFJ010023502.1:0-15000 GCA_034096865.1 Theodoxus fluviatilis | reverse complement strand
ATCGTCATCATCATCTTCGTTTGTTACTTTTGCTGCTGCTGTCACTGCCGCTCCAACCTCCTTCAAATTGTTCTTGTTGTGTCTGTGTTGTTATCATTGTCATCGTTGTTGTTGTAGTTACCGACGTCAACGTTTTTATTTTTAAAAATACAGTCATGTGATCGTTGTCGTGACCGTTGTTGTGACTGTATTGGTGTTATTGTGACCGTTGTTGTGACTGTTATTGTGTTGTGACCGTTGTTGTGACTGTTATTGGTGTTGTCGTGACCGTTGTTGTGACTGTTATTGGTGTTGTTGTGACAGTTGTTGTGACTGTTATGGGAGTTGTGACCGCTGTTGTGACTGTCGTTGCTGTTACTGTGACTATAGTGTGACTGTTGTAACTGTTTCAAACGTTGCTGTGACCGTTGTGACATGTGACTGTTGGGTTGCTGCAACTGTTCATGTGACTGCTGTAGGTTTTGTGACTATTATTGTGACTTGTGACTGTTGAATTGCTGCAACTGTTGTTGTTACTAATGTTGTGACTGTTGTTGAGTTGTGACTGGTGTTGGTGTTATTGTGACTGTAGTTGTGACCATCGATGTGACTTGTGACTTGTGACTGTAGCTATGATTGTCGTTACTGCTTTTGCATGCAGACGAAGGGCGTGGTGGACGAGGTAGAGAGACTCTATGGAGAGGGGGCTCGCAGCGCTAGACCCCGCACCAGCAAGTCTCGGCGTGCTCGACGTCACGGCCGTGAGCCCAGCTTCATCAAGTGACGTCAACAGGTGCCAGGTTAATCAAGTGACGTCACTCCTCGCCACATTCATCAAGTGACGTCACCACTTGTCCGGTTTATCAAGTGACGCAATCATTTCCCAATGTCATCAAGTGACGTCATACTTATGCAGCCGTCGTCGTGTGACGTCACCAGGTGCCACTCCTCTTATGTCACTTCGGAGCTAGCGTCCTTACGTGGCGTCAATAAACAGAGAGCTTTCGCCGCTACGAAGGAAGGGCAACGAGAGATGATCTACCCAAAGAAGTTGCCAATGCGACTACCACTGCGGCTGCCGCATTGTACGACTTTCTTGATTAAGACTGACTGATCAATGACTTTGTCTTGTGGAATCACAATGTGGAATAGCATGTGGTCAGGAATGCTTTCAGACCCATTGATCTTCCTGTGCTACATAGAACAAAAAGAACATATCAGCCGGAAGGTTTGGTGGAATATAACTATGGTTATCAATCTGTATTGGTGAAATTGATCTTTTTTCTCTTCATATTTAGTGCTGTGCTAAACTGACTAAAATTACTGCGTCCCATCAAGTCTGTTTCTCCACACTTTCACTCCATTGGAGCGTTTTAGGATTGAAAGTAATCTATTGCTCGTTCAAACGAGTGTACCGGTATGCAATCTGCCGCTTTATTTTTATAAAGTAAGAAAAAAAGAGGACAGGAGAGAGAGAGAGAGAGAGATATCTTTCTGAATTAAAACCCAATGGAAGAACAAAAACCCTCCATGCATAACGCATGTGCAATAATTAAGTAAAAACAAACTGAAAGTGATTCCCATACAAGAAAAGGGACTTGAAATCCGAGGTTCTATTTGTTGCTCCTTGAACGCAATTTTTGCTCGCGAGAGAGTGCGCCATGCTGTCACTTACCCTGTGTGGAGACTACGGCTGCTTTTAAGTGCCGTCTCAATGTTAGCCAAGACCATACAGTTCTCTGTGTCACTTGACCTGTTGTACAGCAAGCGTGGATTGAGCGTTGGCCGAGTGTCCGATTGCAGGAAGCAGAGCATGTGATTGTCCTGGCTTGCCCGACCCCGCTAAACCCTGCCCGGGCGCACCAAAATTGTGGAACAATTTCCTCGAGTCATCGGGGTATCCACAGTACTACGAAGAAGAAGAAGAAGAAGTCCTTGCTTCTTCCCAGTGAGGTCTGCATCTACACCTCTACATGATGCACGCATGTGCTGATAACTCGACCATTTGATGTGTGGTTTTGTTCAACTGGCTTGCAACGAGTTGATTTTCTATTATCTGGGTACCGTGCTCATTTGAATGGGAAGTAGTTTTTTTAATCATTACGCATACTTTACTTCGTTCTCTCATCCCCGGTAACACCCCACCTCCACCCCATACCTCCCAATTCCATGCCACTACCTATTCCAAGCAAATGTTTGTTGAGTATACATTATCCTACACTGAAAATGTACAGGCTATTTATTATAAAGCATTGTATTTGTTGACATACTGCTTTACGCTTGTTTGTTTTCCTCACATTCACTACAGCGAGCTTGATGCGGTTAACGATTCCACATAAATATCATGCCAACACACTTTCAATCAATAAACCTCTTTGACCATACATACCCACTAAGTTCCCATACACATAAAAGATTGTCAGATATTATTCCGAGCTCCATCTTGTAAGTGCAACATTTCCATTACGATATAAGAAAGCTGTTTTTCCTCACACTGCGGCTGAAATTTCGCCATTTGATTGTAAGACATACAGGTAAAGGTGTGCTTTTAATATAGCGACTCGTTCCCCATGTCTGGGTCTCTAACCACTTTATACCTTACCCCCTGATCACTGGGCCGTTTTATCAATCCTTCACTGGCACTGGAGGACAAACAATGACAGACAGATAGGATGCATACATTCAGGATGTGGCACCAACTCCACTCCCTGGGAAGTATTGCAATCTGATGCTGGCTCACTACCACATACAAGGGTTCATTGCCCTTCAGCATACTATCCATGCCGACTTCACCTCTGGATGGGGAGAAGCAATGCGAGAAAAGCTCCTTGCTCAAGAGTACAACTCAGGGATCGGCATGGCTTCGAGCACCACACCCACTGGCCACAAGCCACTGCAGGTCAAACCTGCTAAGCACTCGGCCTCAAGCGAGTCAAAGCCCCACAATTTACCTACTGGAAAAGTACCCATGGTTGCCCATGTAGCCTCTACCAGCCTGACTTCCCATCGGCCCCATCTGTCTGTGTGTCTGTAACAGTGAGCCTTTTGGCTCTCTCTCTGTGTGTAAGTTAGCCACTGTGTGAGATGATAACTTCCAAGCAGATGACACCGAGTATTAAAGCCAGCATCTATACACACCGAACACCAGCCAGCTATGTCATCACAGGGGCGAATTTCAATATGCGAAGATCTCGGTAGAGCTACGCAGATCTCGCCGATTGGGCAGTTTCATTCTTTACTTGCTCGCGAGCCAATCGTAGATGAGGGAAGATTGAGCGAGGCAGCTGGGGAGGTGACTAGCTAGTGAGATTCAAGATGGCGGACAGCATGAGCATCGTGTCATTAGGAGTGACGTTTTTGGACGAGTCTTCGGTTAACTTTGAGGTGCCAACTTCGGAATGGAGGAATGTGAAGCACTGGGTGTAGAAAATTACTTATTTTATATTTTGAGTTATTGTGCATGTTAAGTTATGGAATGAGAAAAAGATGCAAGATAGACTTCAGAATGTTGTTGGATTATGGTGATGTCGAAGTACACGGATATTTGTGTACGCTGTGACCATGGAGACAAAAGTTCGAAATGAGGCTAGAACGAGGGAATGGTGGGTAGTTTCTTTCTTAGCTAGCTCTTACTGCGAAGCAAGATCTTGCGACCAAGATCGACTACCTATTTTGAAACTCGCCCCAGGACCCTTCTTTGCTGCTAAGGACACAGACCTTGCCACAAGTTTTAACCCTTTATGACAGTAGTGATGATGAATATAGTATGTATCTTGCAATCTGTTCACTTGTCAAAATACATGTCTGCTCACATATACATACATGTACATGTATGTCCACTTGCATGCACAAACACACATATACAAATACCATTGTGAGAAGAAAAAAAATCCATATCCACCTTGCCGTCATCCCTCTTAAAAATGTATTTATCCACCCATCTACAACCCATTTTCACATCCTCCATCAACCCACTCTTGACATCACTTGAAGAAATATAAATGTCTTAAAAGGTTAAATGTACAGCAGTACATTTTGATTTTTGACCTGCTTAATTAAATGCTTCTTAGTACATTTGCTTTGTTAGAATCTTAATGACTTCTTATATGCCACAACCATTTTGTTTTTGTTTTTGATTTTGATTTTGTTTCAGATGTCAACTTGCTGCACTCCACTGTAATGACAATTCACAAAGAAGTCAGGCCACAACTACATGTGGTGAGACCAGATGCTAAGTGATGTACTCAAGGAGTGGAAGTTTGATAACGGAGTCAGACCCATATAATATCATCAAACAAACAATATGTTTTGCCGGCTTGATGTATGAAGCAACCTTTAAAAATATTTTAAAAATACTTTTCATGTTTTTGTTCTTAATGACAGTTTTGATTTCTTTCCAGTGGTAAATGATGCATTCTTGAATGAGGCATGTCAAAGTTGAGATCCCTGATATTACAAAAGGTTAATGTTAGCCGGTAAATCCAAGTAAATTTTCATGAATAAACTCCAGTTTGGTAACTTCTTGACCACTTATATGAAGATGAGACTGTTACAACTCCCCCACCCCCACCCCCCCACACACACTTTCTTCTCTGTGCAAACAATATACATGTGTTACCAATATTCCTTGTAGGGTATACTGCTGAACTGCACCAGGTATTGCTGGAAGATTGCAGGGAGAATTCTCCCTCCTGAGAGAGCATGTCTGAGCTTGGAAAACAGGAACATCCTCCTATCTCTGCTCAGGCAGATCCCCTGGACAAACCTCGGGCTGTAGAGGACCATGTCTCCAGATAGGAAACCCAACAATGGCCATGACACAAGTTGACTGTGAAAGCTTGTAGTAAAACTGCATGTTAGGATGCAAAGCGAAAGAATAGGTCCTCAGAATACACGAACAAAAGATTTAAGCATTCTATCTTTATTTTTATATGTGACGGGATGCATGAGAAACAAGGCTTAAGTCCCTAAAACAGTTTTTGAGCAAAAACTATGGAAAGTCATCAATGCCAATGTAATGATTTTGCTTTCTAAAAGTTTGTTACTGAAAAAAATCATCTTTAAACATGTTTTCTGCAATAAACATAAAAATATGAATATATGAATGCTTGATTTATCAAGTTTTGTCACTTTTTCAGATTTTTGCCTTGTTTTCTCATTCATAATCACATATTGTAGTTGTGCTCTTTGTGTTTCGTGGACAACATGCAATAACCCAAAGTATTTTGCCTCTCGTGACAACAGTTCCAGGTTTCTCCCCAGAGTGGCAGTGATTCCAGCTTTTCCCCAACCTCTATTGAAACTATGCATAATCTGTGTGGGTCTTAGAAAACATCTAGTACACTGCTGTCGACTGGGAGTGGACACTATGCCCAGGTTGTGGCACATTCGTAATTGCTGTATAGTGGGTTTTGTTTGTTTGTTTGTGTGTTGTTGTTGTGTGTTTTTTTTTTTTTGGGGGGGGGTGTTTTTCAGACAGGTACTACACTTACATACATCTACACTTCCATTGGATATTTATGTTGGATGTACTACAGTCACGATCCACAAACTTGAAACCAGCATATTCCCCCGAAACTGAAGGGAAAGCATTCTAGATACTGTGCAAGGCACACATTGGCAGGGGTACTCCGTTGTGTTTACCCAGCCATCCACAACACCACCTGACCAGATGTCTGTAGGCAGTGTAGCACAGAGTCCTGCAGTTGAAAAAAAGCTGTATTCGCATTTCATGAAATAGATCCACTGCAATTTGAAGGAAATAATGCATCTATGTTCATTTGAAAATCTGAACAAGCTACATAATTATTCAGGATGATAAAACAACTATAATGATCACAAAGCTCACTGAGAGGTGTTGAATCACTGGTTTTATATAGAAAGAAACGTTTGGGGTGTAGTCCTTCTTCAGTTAATGAACTTATGGGTAGAATCTTTTAGAATGTCATCCTCTCACTCATTTGAATAATATGAATGTAATGATGGTAATGAGTGTTATGTTGAGGAAGAAATTGTACTGAGGGTATGGAAGTTAGAAATTCTGGATTATGAGAAATGAGGCTAAAGTAGGAGAAACAGATTTGGAAAAAATGGGGAGTAAAGTCAACACACTAAGTCATGCAATGTTTTCCTGATCTTAATTAAGATTATCTCTGGGAACATGCTGTTTTGTCTGGAATATGGAAGGGTGAATAACAATAGTGTAGAAATATCTCATGTTGTCTCTTTTTTCCAACTTTAGCCTTGTTTATGTCATGCATGGTCACATTTTATCCCAAATGTTCCAGTTGAGAAAGGAAAGATTCTTTGGGACTGGACTGGGATAGGGAAATTTAGGGATAAAGTGAACAGGGGAACGTTTGAGGTAGAAACAGTGCAGGTGAGAAATAACCCCAGGGAGAAATTGACACAGAGGAGAACTGACCAGAGGAGAGTATCTCCAGGGAGAACTGACCCCGGCAAGGAAACAATTGGGCAGAAGTGACAAATGTGTTGTCACAGCCCCACACATCTCTTGCAAGTATGCTGCTGACTGCATTCAAATATCACCATTAGCATCCATGTCGCGAGCAGGTTGCTAGCGGTGAAGGGGTTAATTTTGGGGTGGGCGGTTTTGTGTGTGTATGTGTGGTGTGTAGTGTGTTTGTGATGCTTTGTCACGGGCCTCGTCTGTGCGTTTCCCGTTTCGCGTGCGAATGGACAGGGTGAGCGAGCTCGGTGCGGTTTTAGCACGTGAATTTGTGGGAAGAAGAGTTTGCCGACGATGCTCATGTTTTCTTTTGGGGGTGAGGATTTTATATTGTCAGTCGCTGATTTATGGGCGCGAAGGCAACCTCGCTTTTGGGAGTGTTGCAGGAAGCGTGGCGTGACTGCTGTCAGCCCGGTGTGTGGCGTGGCTTATGTCAGCCCAGTAGAGTTAGAAGACTAGTTTGTCTTTGTTTGGTGTAGACCAACGGAATTCTTCACCAGGGAAAGGACGGGGTGCTTTCACGTGAGTATTGGTTGTGTGTAAACGTCTTTGTGTAGTTTTTGCTGGGTTGTGAGTTAGTTGGTTTAGGAGCGGGTGGGAAGTTTGGACAGGATTGGAATTGTATAACAGTGGTTTTGTCGTTCGTTATTATTGCCTTGGTTGTTCTCACCGCGCATTATTTAAACCAGTTCATGGTAGGATTGTTGTTTATATTTGTGTATTTGCATAAAGGGTAAGATGGCGGAATGACCCTAGTTTTTGTGAAAGGCTACGGCATTGTGTTGATTGAAGGCCGTCATAATTCTGGCGGTGAAGTACTTGTGATTTGTGTGTAAAGTTATATGATATGGTTGCTAATTCTGGCGGGAAGTATTTGTGATTTATGTGCCAGGTATTATGTGATTGCTAATTCTGGCCGTTTAGGCCTGGGATGTTGTTTAAATTGCATGGCTCTACGACCCGCACCAACCAAGTCGTCGATGTCCTGCATCGCTGTCGTCCCCATTCCCAGTCCTCGATGATCCTCACTGTTGTCGGCGTCGCCGAAGGTCCCCACTACTCTTCATAGCTGTTGTCGACAGCGAAGGTTCCCAGCGGCACTCATCAACTGAAGCCCACCTGACCAAGGGAGGACCGACGGTCGTGGGCACCTTGTGTCTGTCGTTCCCTGTCCTGCGACTTGACGCAGGGGGGGGGGGGGGCCATGAGACGGGGGTGATCGGTTGGAAGGGGTTTTGGGTTCTTGAAAGGGACAGTGTTGGACAGTGGGAGATGTCGGGTCGACGGGGAAAGAGACAGTGTTGGACAGTGGGAGATGTCGTGGTGACGGGGGGGAAAGAGACAGTGTCGGACAGTGAGAGATGTTGTGTTGACGGGAAAGTTGCCGGTGTAGGAGCGGCCGCTGGTCGGACAACTATCTTGTTGTTGTGGGGTGGTTTGGGTGGACTGTGGTTTGTTGTGGTATAATTGTTGGGTTTTCATGGTGAGTGATAGTGTATTATTGTCACGTGTGATTGGGTTATCGTGTGAAGGAGAATGTAGTTTCACATGTGATAGGGTGAAGGTGTGTGTGTGTGATAGAACTGGTTGATGTGTCATTGTTAGTTACATAAGTTGCATTCTTTGTTCATCAGATATCATCATCAATCATCCCTTCCATCGTTTCCATTTCATTCTGCGGGGTGCTAAGGGTGGGGTTAATAAATATTTTCTTGTTTCAAAAAGTGTGTCAGTAATTGTTTTAGTAGGGGTTTGAGTTCCTGACTCCTTCTGCCTGAGAGGGTAAGGGCCCACCCAGCGGGTGTGGTCGCGACAATCCTCCTCCTCCTCCTCCTCCTCCTCCTCCTCCTCCTCCTCCTCCTCCTCCTCCTCCTCCTCCTCCTCCTCCTCCTCCTCCTCCTCCTCCTCCTCCTCCTCCTCCTCCTCCTCCTCCTCCTCCTCCTCCTCCTCCTCCTCCTCCTCCTCCTCCTCCTCCTCCTCCTCCTCCTCCTCCTCCTCCTCCTCCTCCTCCTCCTCCTCCTCCTCCTCCTCCTCCTCCTCCTCCTCCTCCTCCTCCTCCTCCTCCTCCTCCTCCTCCTCCTCCTCCTCCTCCTCCTCCTCCTCCTCCTCCTCCTCCTCCTCCTCCTCCTCCTCCTCCTCCTCCTCCTCCTCCTCCTCCTCCTCCTCCTCCTCCTCCTCGTCCTCCTCCCTCTCGTCCTCGTCGTCCTCCTCCTCCTCCTCTTCCCTCTCGTCCTTGTCGTCTTCCTCCTGCTCTTCGTCCTCCTCCTCCTGCTTCTTGTCCTCCAACTTCTCCTCCTCTTTCTCTCCCACCTCCTCTCTTCTCTGTCCATAATTATCATGATGATGATCGATACTGTTCTTGAAGTGTGTGTGCAAGATGTGATGGGTCTTACACAGCTGTGTAGATCAGACACTCTGGAAAGAAATCAACACAGCCACAAGCCCAACAGCCTTAGTAACGAAATTCCCTCAGGACTTATCCCCTCACACCCACCCACTACATGGACTTGCCTTGTTCATGAAAATTTCATGGGTTTTGTCACTATTCTTTTGCTGTCTCAAAACTCCAATGAACTGTCAATCAACTCTAAGATCTTTTTCTCCCATCAATTCCAATATGCTCTGTTGTCACTTAATTTTGTGATGGATTCATGTCAGTTTAGGCTGTTGAGAATTCATCTAGGCCCAGCTGATTTACTTAATTTTTTGCTCATTGTGCATCTGATGCACAATTTGAAAAACCAAATCAGATCTTTATAAAAAAACTGGATCAGACAAATACACTTTGCACATTGAACAGTGGTCATGCTGAGGGAGAGAGGGAGGGAGGGAAGGAGGGAGGGAGTTTAAGGGCCTATCAGCCTTGTAGGCTATATAAGGCCACAACGTTATGAAACACCCACTTTCACCAAGTTATGAGAACTCTACGCAACAATGGAGTCAGTGCAATGCACCTCACTAGCGACATAAAATCCATTAAATGGAGTCCTACTGCCCATCAGCCAGCAAAGGTTGTCATGCAGAGGGATTGTGACTGCAAGGGAGGTAATCCATGAATTGTATTGGAGGTCACGGATTTGTTGCTTCCATGAACTCCTGCTCTGGTTAGCTTGACAGTTTTTAAGTCCACCTGCAAGGTCGAGCTAACAGGAGAGGACCGTACTTTGCTGTCTCTGGTCTTTATTTACTCCCCATGCAGATGTATGGCATGTGCAAGAGCATTATTATGAATGCACTCTGTAGTGTGATCAACACCTAATGTGGTCTTGAGCATATGTCATGTTGGAATGCTTTCCAGGGGGTGCAGATGGTACTTGTTCCTGACTCGGTGTGTCTTATCTACGCTTGTACTAAAGAATTCAAATTTCTCCCGTCCGAGGCGCAGTGCTGTGGATCCATCCCTGGGACGGGAGAAATATGGATTCTTTCTGGCTATTTCCCAAGCCATGGCTACCCTGTGTGCTTGTGAATGAGTATGAAAGTATTAGATGAACAGCTATGATGCACCTTCCCCTTTGTGTGACCGAGAGTGTTGGTCCTACGTCTATGATGTGTCAAAAAACAAATAATCGTCTTAAAAGGAGCTTCCTCAACCTGCCATCATGCTTACAGCATGTTTGTAATACTTACAAAATGTCACCAAAGAACATCCCAAGTGGCCGATTGGTCGAGAATGTACTGCATGAACTATTTCAGTAACAACTGCCTGTTCAAAATACTTTGTTTTTACCCCCCACTCCATGTTCTTTCTACTATTCTTGCCTAATTTTGATATTTGTGCATTCAAGCATAGACACTTCACATTTCATAATCTGCTATGCTCAGATTGTGAAGGTTCTAGAAAGTACTAGTACGTCGTAGCGAAATCAGACTGTTTACATCAGTCCTTCCTCTAATGCCGTTGCTCGGCTACACAAACGGAGTGTGGCTAAATTTGTCTTGGCTGTGTTGTGACATCATTTGTGAAGCTTCCCGGAAGCCGAGTAGATCGTAAGCGGTCCTTGAAGTTTCTGGAATCTATGTAAAGGTATAAAAAGTACGACAAATCAACAGGATGGATAGATGGATAGTGTTATACAGCCTATCAGCCTGTGTAGGCTATGTAAGGCCATCAAGCACGAAGATCACCAGAACAGTTTAGAGTAAACGTAATCCATTCACGGTGTCCCTAGTTATTCGCCTCTTACAAATCGTGTAGGGAGCCGCGGTGGGTCAATTCTTACCCCGAATCCACAGTGTGTGTGTGTGTGTGTGTGTTTGTGTGGTGTGTCACAGAAGAGTAGGAAAGTGCACTGTCCTCCTGTAGACTTTACAAACAACAGTTTGTCAGTGGATTTAAAGCCTGAAACTCACAGAGTAAATGCAGTGATAACTCTGGTTTTTGAACCAAGTACATGTCAGAATTGCTGGTGGCCCTCGCTGGTGGACATACTGCAGTGTCTTGATATTAAAGTATTACACTGCCTCAGTTTGGGAGGAACCTCAAATTCAGACACTGAATGTTATATTGTCTTGCATATTTTACAAATATTGCAATGCTATATTTGGTCTGCTCTACAAAATGCTACTAAGCATACGGGTATTTCAGTTTATATGGCTAAGGACCAAAAAACACATTTCTGAAGCAGTCAATTTTTATCAAAGTGATGAGAAAAGGTTTCACAAATAAAGACTGAAAACTCCTCCTCTGTTAACTTGTATATTATCGTCACTTCATCACAACCCCTGATGTCCAGCACGAGTTCTCTTCCCTTTGGGCCTGCTGTGACGTTGTGTTCATAGTGGAAGGGAGGAAACCTCATTGCAACAAGGCCGTCCTCAACAAATGGTGCACTTGGGCGGAAGTGTTGTGTGCGCGCGTCAAAGACGAGTGTGTGCGTATGTAGAACAATATGCGTGTGTGTGTGTGTGTGTGTGTGTGTGTGTGTGTGTGTGTGTGTGTGTGTGTAAAAGACAAGTGTGCGCGTGTGTAAATGAACGTGTGCGCATGCGTGCGTGTAAAATGTGTGCGTGTGTACAAGCTTGTGAATGCATGTGTGAATAAAAGAGAGGTGTGTGTGTGTGTGTGTGTGTGTGTGTGTGTGTGTGTGTGTGTGTGTGTGTGTGTGTGTGTGTGTGTGTGTATGAAAGACGTGTGTGTGTGTGTGTGTGAAAGACGTGTGTGCGTGCGTACAAGACTATGTATGTGCGCGCGCGTTTGTGTGTGTGTAAAAGTGGCATGTGTATGTGTGTGTAAAAGTGGCAAGTGTGTGTGTGTGTGTGTGTGTGTGTGTGTGTGTAAAACACCTACGAGTGTGCGTATGTAAAAGACTGCGCGCGTACGCGCGTGCGTGCGTGCATGTATACACGCGCGCGCATAACTCAACGTTTAATTGGCTACAGCACCGAAAAAAAGAAAAGAACGAACTTTACGGTATCCGAGCCTTTGTAAGCCTCGTAAGGCCATCTATCACGAACATCACGTGAGAAGGTCAGCATCACAATAAAACTTGCCGTTTAAACAAATCATTAGAATTCAAATGTACGCGTGTGAATATTTACAGCATCAGCTCTTATTTGTGTGCGTGCCCAATATATAAGTGGCGCTTTTAAGTCTTTAGTACTATTTCCATAATGCAAGTTATTTACATTCGAAATCAGCAAGATCTGATGCTACAGAGTGTACAAGCCCATGGCATATTTCCACGACTTGCTAAACTCGGATCACATAGAGGGAAAGATCCATCCCCTTATTTACAAGCAGTTTAGGAGCACGAAGTTGAAAAGTATAGTATATAAACAACGCGACATTTCGAGTTTTCGGTATACTATATATCTGTCTCTCAATGAAACTGGATATTTTCATTCCTGCCTAAGTTCATCTGAATGCATTTATGAAGAATCTTTCAGCAGTAATCCCCACACACAGACACATAGAGCGAGCGAGAGAGAGGGAGACAGACACACACACACACACACACACACACACACACACACACACACACAGGTCCACAGGGGTAATCTGTGGCTATAGGAAAAAGGGTGATCGGAACTCGAGCTGACCACGCGGTGAGCCCGTTCTCACCCCCACCCCACAGGAGCGTGCACTGAACAACGCAGTGGCCTGTGATGTCATTCACACAAAAAACACCCTCAAGATCTTTGGACGAAACCATCAGTGTAGTTTATTCAGAATGTGCAAACAATTAGTTTCCCCAAAACAAACGCATCGTATACACAATGAATACAACTAGCAGTTGCAAATGTTTTAATGTGTGTGTATTTCCATACACATGTGCGTTTGGTTGATATAGCAACCACTTATAACTGTTGGTGATGAGCTGTCGCATTGTCAAATTTTCTGTGTTTTCTCGGGGGTCCACGCCCACCCCCACCCAAAATGTTTAATCTCGAGAAAACATGTTTCTGACCAGTTTTCTCAGACATCCAATGTGCACAATGAACTAATGTCCACATAGACCATTGGATAAACAAGGACATAACCATTCACATTCCAATAAGTACGATACGGTTTTGAATTTTTCCTTTAGATGTATGTAACCGCCTCACTTGTGTAAAAATGCAAGCGGTGCTGCAAGTTATTGTCATACACTAAACTTTTTTTCACTTTCACAAACACACACACGCGAGAGAGATTTAAGATTTGATATCTTTATTGCGAGGCCAACGGTCCAAAACAATCTTTACAGAATTTACAAGCACATTCTGGAATGGACAGTAAATTGCGAGTGAATACATGGAGGTAGAATAAAATAACGATACTTGAATACATTTCCCTCTGGAACACAGGACATCAGGTAAGGGGTATTGGGAAAGGGTAGGGGGTTTGGGAACACGAGCTGTTGAGAGCTTTTCCTTGTCACATACTGTGCTCAATAGCATATATATACTAGCAGTTATTAATGGAAAAATTAACGGGGGGGGGGGGGGGGCGGCATTTTTCAATATGCTCCGGCGCTGAAGACACACACACGTGAGAGAGGGAGAGAGGAGAGAGAGAGTGAGAGAGGGAGGGAGAGAGAGAGGGGTGGGGAGGGTGGAGGGAGGGAGACAGAGAGAACATTTCTTACGGGAGAACGAACGAACGGTTTATTGGGTAGGCCTCCGGTCTTTTCCAAAGCAAAGCAAACAATATATATTATGCATGGAGAAACATCAAGTGGAGCATCTGTGCCGGCATCGCAGTAAATACGCATGACTACCTATTCATCCAAATAGAAAGCGTTACATTCTTGATATCACAGCCAAATCTCTTCGATTAAAGGCTTTGTACAAATAACCACTTGTTGCTCTAGTTATAGTGTCGTTTTCATTGCTTAAAAGAGTTCTCATAGGATTTTTAATAGGTGGCACAAGATGCAACTAAAGGTACCGTTCCCTCAGGTCCTGCACAGCAGGACATCCCAACATGAAATGAAATTCCTCCTCCTCTTTTTCTCCACATAATGGACACAACAAGTCATATGATTGCTTGATATATCTTCGTCTATGGATGTACAAATCGGTGATGCCCATTCTAAAGCGGACGAAAACATATCTGAAAACCTTTTTATCGATACAACTAAAGTACTTTTCTACTACACATTGATTTTGTATTTCTTTGTAGAAAATATATCTGTTACTTCCGTTCAGGTTTTCCATCCATTGAATACGGAAATGATCTATAAGTCTATCTCGAAGGTAGTTAATGAAGACACAACATACGCAGTAGACTGGTCCATCCCAACACTTTCAAAACCAAACTTGACCAACAAATCCTTTACCATCAAAGCCCGTGAGAAGCGATTGTGAGGAAGACTGCACACCATACGATAAACTCTTTTAGGTAGTCTGTCATTCTCCATCTTCAGAATCTTCAGCCAGTACTTTATACTCCTTAAAACAGCATTAATGTACAAAGGAAAGCGTCCTGTTTTATCATAGCACATTAAATTGGGGGTTCTTGATGAAACATTCAAAAATGACGTTATAGCATGCGGATGAACACCTTCAATGGCTTTGCATTTATAAACTCCCCAAACCTCTGCCCCGTACAACAGACTGGGCTGAATTTAGCATCAAACACCTTGAAAAATACAGCAGCAGACACATGAGTGATCTTCATTAAGGTTCAAATCATAATAGAGCAGCTTTAGCCCTACAGGCCAGATCCTTCTGAGCGATACGAACACACAGTTTAGGAGTAAACTTAACACCTATAGATATTTGTATTCATTTGTTATTTTGATTTCTTCTTCACCAAAGTACCATTTCTCATAGGAAGCTATGTAACCACCCGACCGAAATATAATAACATCTGTCTTAGTAGTATTTATTGTCAGGCCTAACGTGTTTAAAGCATTCTTTAAAGTGACAGACAGACAGAGACAGAGAGAGAGAGAGAGAGAGAGAGAGAGAGAGAGAGAGAGAGAGAGAGAGAGAGGGAGAGAGAGAGAGAGAGAGAGAGAGAGAGAGAGAGAGAGAGAGAGAGAGAGAGAGAGAGAGAGAGAGAGAGAGAGAGAGAGAGAGAGAGGAGAGAGAGAGAGAGAGAGAGAGAGAGGAGAGAGAGAGAG
>JAWQFJ010023501.1:15000-18057 GCA_034096865.1 Theodoxus fluviatilis | reverse complement strand
CCAAGTACATTAATCCAAGTCTGTCTCTCGGCGGCATCACGGCACTTGTTGTAGTTCCCGTTACACCCTACTTATTCACCATTTTCTATCCATACAACATACATAAGATCTGTAGCAAACATCCCAGAATCAAAACATCGAAAAAAACACTGTTTAAGTATCCATAAGTCCACAGAAAGCAATATCTAAACAAGTCAATTCAAACTGCAGCCGTCAACAATAATGCTTACTTCCGGTTCCTGATACATGCGCTACATAACAGAGTGCACGTTTTAAACGAACAAAATCATCAAATCAACAAAACAGGTGACACATTATAATAAAACGTGTTTCAAAATCATGTTTTAATGGTCTTTAAACTTCATATCAATATCGAAAATACTGATTTCAACTAAGCAAAGATTCATCCGCGGGTCAGTCGGCGCGACACAAGTAGTACCAGCGATAAGACTGGCCTTTGCTAGCACAAGCTGGAAATCTGTGGTGCATCTCCTATGATAGAGTACTCCTTGGCCGAAGGTTAAAGATGGTCCCTCATCCATACAAATTAGGTGGTGTGAACATATATATTATTTCTACCACAAAACTGGCCAATAGTTCTTCTATTGAAGATATTACCATTAAGAGTGGGCAGAAAATGATTCGGTTACTGAAAAACATGTGATCACTTCACAATATATGTGCAGATGTGTTCTTTAAGCTCTTTGATGCCCCAGTGCCGTCTTCCTTATTGTTTGGTGCTGAGATATGGGGTATAGTGAAATAGATTAAGGTAGAAAAGTACATGTCTTTGCATGCAAAGGCTCCCGGGAGTAGACATAAAAACACCAAATCGCTTTGCCTATGGAGACCTTGGAAGATATCCATTGACAATCAATAGTGCTATCACAGCAATTAAGAACTGGCTAAGAATGAACAGAATGCTGCCAAGAAGGTTACCTAGACAAGCATATGAAATGCTCCAGAGTTTCCGTGTTCCAGAAATCAAGAACTGGGCTTGCATAGTTATGTGCTTGGCAGTGCGTGTTGCAGTCGCATCTTCGACGCCACTGACGTCTTTGTCGCCCGCGACTGACATCCGAGAAGAAAAGAAGATGCAGATTGGGATAGTCATATGTGTTGTTAAATGTTAATTAGCATTACCATTACCACAACCATTAACATTAAACATTAAATGTTATTAATTAACCATTCACGATTAACCATTAACAATAACATATTAAACAGTTACTTTAACAGTATTAACATAAATCACTGGAATACCAACGACAAAAATTGGTGTGTGTGTGTGTGTGTGTGTGTGTGTGTGTGTGTGTGTGTGTGTGTGTGTGTGTGTGATTCCTTTCAAAAGTTTCTGTAAGCTTGGCTGTTATTCCCTCCGAGTCTTCAAGTGTGGTCTCTCAAGCCACCCAGTCATTTTAGTGTTTGGATTCTCCAGCATTATAGTCCAGTAAGTTACAGTGTTTGCGGTCGAACACTTTCAGCAGACGCGTCTCTGACACATCCTTGTTCAGACACGTCTTGACTGAACTCTGGTCTTTTGAAAATGTGCCATTCAATTAACTCAAAATTGCCAGATCCCAGGGCCGCCACTCACGTCACTGTGACGCAGGAAGCTCGGTCCTATTGTTGGCATTCATGTACACGGCTGACCCATGGTGACCCATGCAATAACTATGTTTTATTCACAGGTGGTGGAACAGATCGGCCCCGGCAGTGCTGACCGACAGTCTGTGACGTCCCTGGGGTCAGTAAGCACCAACGAAAAGACGGACAATTCGTCCCGTGTGTCCCTGGATGAAGTGGAAATGACTTTCACCAGCGTGGCAACCCGTGACCTCTCTCCTGCCCGGGTCATAAGCCCTTCCCACAGCCTGGAGGTTGGCTGTCAGGGTCCCATGTCGGTCATGCTAGCGACTAGGGAAAAGAATGCAACGCCTCCCTCCAGCTCGCCTTCCCTCAACTGTTCTTCAAGCGACACCCAGGCCAGACAAGGTCGCAGGGACGGACGTCCCGTGCGCCCAGCTCCACCGCCACCCACACGGAAAGAGAAGACGTCTGTGTCTTGTAACACCCTCCCACTGAAAAGCAGGTCTCCAGGACTGAACCTTGCCTCCACCTCTAGTGGTCAGCGTAGGCCAAATTTGATGTCTTAGAGTTTCCGTCCATCCATTCATGTGTCTGCAAGTGTGCTTGTGTGTGTGTGTGTGTGCGCGCGCGCGCGCGTATGTGTGTATTTGTATATGTATATGTTTGCATGTCTGTCTGTATGACTGTCCGTCTGCCTGTTTGCACATCCGCTTCCAGTCTGTATGCCCATCCACCCTTTTGTCCTTCGGTGCATGCGTGTGCCTGTCTGGCTGGCTGGCTGGCTGGCTGGCTGGTTGGCTGGCTGGCTGGTTGGCTGGCTGGCTGGCTGTATGTGCTTGTGTGTCTGTTTGTGTGTCTGTATGTGTGTCTGTCTGTCTGTCTGTCCATCTGTCTGTGTGTCTGTCTGTCTGTCTGTCTGTCTGTCTGTCTGTCTGTCTGTCTGTCTGTCTGTCTGTCTGTCTGTCTGTCTGTCTGTCTGTCTGTCTGAGTGCGTATCTGTATGTCTGTCTGTGTGTGTCTATCTGACTTTATATCTGTCTGACTCTATATCTGTGTGTCTGTCTGTGTGTCTGTCTGTCTGTCTGTCTGTGGGTCTGTCTGTGTATGTCTGTGTGTGTGTGTGCGTGTCTGTGTGTCTGTCTGTGTGTGTCTGCCTGTCTGTCTGCCTGTGTGTCTGTGTGTGTGTGTGTGTGTGTGTGTGTGTGTGTGTGTGTGTGTGTGTGTGTGTCTGTCTGCCTGTCTCTGTGTGCGTGTGTGTCTGTGTGTGTGTGTGTGTGTGTGTGTGTGTGTGTGTGTGTGTGTGTGTGTGTGTGTGTGTGTGTGTGTGTGTGTGTGTCTGTCTGTCTGTCTGCTTCTCTCTGTGTGTCTGTGTCTGTCTGTCACTCTATCTGTCCGTCCGTCCGCCCGTCTGTCAGAGCGCGTGTCTGACTGTCCGTCCGTCCGTCCCGTCCGTCCGTCCGTCCGTCC
>JAWQFJ010023501.1:0-12500 GCA_034096865.1 Theodoxus fluviatilis | reverse complement strand
TGTGTGCGTACGTGTGTGTGCGTACGTGTGTGTGTGTCAGAGCCAAATAAATTTTTTGACAGCTAAAGGGAAATCCACACTTGATGTGTCATTCATAACACAGTATGCCATATCAACACTGGAATATGAATGAAAATTGGTTATGGAAAGATTGTTGTATTTTATCAAACCATGCGCCTCTGTTTGTAGCTTTAGAATTGACAGCATGATATGTGATATATACTACTCAAAATAATTCAAGGGCCACTTGCCTTATTACACGCCATTTTTAACAAACGGCACGGATCACCGAAGAAAGTCAAAAAGTCTTTAATTCATTCATTTGTCGATCGATCAATGACATTTTCAGGTGTTAATACAAATTAATGTTTGCAAAAAATTAAATTAAATTAATACACTCCTATTTTCAAAAATCAGAGACAAGAGCATGTCACACAAAAGTGTCAATAACGAGTGTGGCCGTCATTTGCTCGGATGCACTCCACGCAGCGTTGTCGCATGGACCTGACCAAAGTCTGGAGGGTGTTGTGGGGAATTGCCTGCCACTCCTGGTCCATTGTCTGGAACAGAATGTTGAGGTTTGGTGCAGGAGGGTGGTTGGCGCAAAGCTGTCGCCCTAGGACATCCCAGAGGTGTTCGATCGGGTTCAAATCAGGTGATCGGGCAGGCCAGTCCATCCTGGTGACTTGTTGCTGCTGCTGGAAGTTGGTGACTACCCGCGATCTGTGTGCCGGAGCGTTGTCGTCCAGCAGTACGGAGCCTGGTCTCACGGCCTGAAGGGCAGGCTAGGCAATGGGCTGCAGGATGTTGTCTCTGTAGGCGAAGCCGGTCAGATTGCATTGGACGCAGTACAAGGGGGTTCTGTGGTGAACACTGAAGCCACCCCATACCATCAGAGAACCGCCTCCATGGCGACCATGCTCCACGACCGTTGCGTCGAAGAAGCCCTCTCCAGCTCGTCTCTAGATGCAAATTCGATCATCGTTTAAGGACAGGGTGTAGCGGGACTCGTCGGTAAACAGCACCCTGGACCACTGCTGCCTGGTCCAGGCCAAATGACGTCGTGTCCAAGCCAGGCGAGCTGCCCGATGAGCACCGCTCGGCGCCATGATCGCATGTTAACGGCATGCAGACGGTTGCAAACAGTCTGATCACTGATGGTAACGTTGGTGGCTGCCCGCAGCTGCCCTCTGAGCACGTTGGCAGTGGCGGTTCTGTTGCGTAGGGCAGACAGGATGACGTAACGGTCTTGCTGTCTGGTCGTGAGTCGACGGCGTCCAGGCCTGCGTGGCTCCTGCACACTCCCAGTGCCGTGGAAGCGGTCTCTTAGCCTCTGAATGACGGAGTGTGTCACTCGGAGTCGCCTGCCAACTTCCCGCACTGCCACACCTTCATTGAGCCACGCAATGGCCATTCCTCTTTTAGCGTCAGTCAGGCGGCGTCTTGGGGGCATGGTTGAAAATTACAAAGAAACTGTGTTTCAACTGGCCATTCGTCATTGCAACTGGCTGACATGTGCTCAGAAAAGATTCAGCTTGCATGTGCAGAGCAGTTTTCAGTCTGCACTTGTCTGCTCGGTCAGTCACAGGCGTTTGGAAATTGAATATTTTAACGAGATTTTTCCGTTTCTTTTGTGGCCCAGTGTTGAGCAGTTCTCATGAACTGATCTCAACACAGTTCAAAAACACCTTGGCTTGCACTTTGGGTTTTATTTGAAACAACTATTTTGTCCAAGAAAAGACGCTTCTTTTATTAAAACAGAGTTCTTGTAAACAGTGCCAAAAAGGTGGCCCTTGAATTCTTTTGAGTAGTGTATGTCTCCTCTGTGGCAAAAGCGGATTAGTGACGTCTCCAAACCAACGAGCCTCCGTGCCGTCGTGAATCGATTTCCCCGCTTTTGAAAGTAACTTCAGCATTCGCTATTAATTCATCGTTGAAAAAGGCAGACTAATACTGAATTTCTTATGCTGTCTATTTAATCCTTCTTCTCTCCTTTTAAATGTTCGTATTAAATGCTGCCAAACGGAGTTCACGAAATGTGGGTGCATGACAAACCAGCCTGAAGTCACCGGATCGTGTTTTGAGTGAATGTCGTGTAAAGATCTCGAGGACTAAGTAACAGTATGGTGTTCGGTAATCGTACACAAACATGCAAGTAATGAAAGAGATGAGCTGCGCAGGGCAGGGTGGTGATGTGTTACCTCGAAGCCTGGGTGCCCGTCCTAGACAGTCAGATGCAGTGATTCAGAAGCTGTAAAATGTTGTGGACGCCATCTCCCTTTGGATTTGGGGGAAACGCATACTGCTTTGGTGGGCTTGGTGTTTTCTGCTATTTGAATTGCAAGATACCTCTCGGCTGCACTTAAATGCTGCTTGGCGCTGGCTGTGCAAGTGTCACTGGAGCAGGTCCCAAAAGCACGAACACCACAGGGTCCTGCTGATGAGGGACGTATCGATGCAGCACTGGATGTACAGGGATTATGAGTATTGTGTGCTTGAAGCATGTTACTTCTGGAATGCATATTGACAACTGAACAATTTTGTACTTGTAACATCTGAATGTCATTTCCCACACTTTAGCCGGGTTTTCTCATGCACAGTCACACCGACTCGCATCCCCGAAAGGAAGCTCGAAATAAAGTGTGCGGGACTACTTATAGTAGCCGCATGTTCACGTGATCTCGCTGTTCTACTTTGTTTCAGCTTGTCCTCCAGAAAGAAACCCCTTCGTCGCGCAGTGCGAAGCTTTGCCGGCCAAAACAACGGAGAGCTCTCGTTTGAGGAGGGGACCTACATCAAAGACATCCGACAGGTGGACACTGAAGTAGTACTATGGGAAATAAGTCTACGCATTCTATTTAAGTTTACTGCTCTGACACTGAAATGCAAAGTTGTACTGTTACTCCCGACTTCTATGACAGACAGGCAGACAGACAAACTTTATTCACATACATTTCATTGATTTTTTTATATTTTAATTGGGGGGGATGGGGGGGGGGGGGGGGGGGTTTGATACAGTTTCAACATAAAACGTTTATTTATTTTAAAACATAATAAAGGGAAACTTTGGAACACAAACATGAAAGCAATAGTGATATTTGCTAAGAAAAGGATGATGGATGAGGCACGGTTTTGCCACTGAGGTTCAGAAAGAAACCAACAAAATGATATCTGTAGAAACATACCGGAACTCTTTACGATTTGGAGTGAAAGTGGCAAGGGGACAAGACACTTCCAAAGAAGCGAGACAACTGATGCTTTTCACAGGAACAAACCCCGCCCTCAAAGTGTTCGGCGCTGTCTTCCTAACGCCGTGGTGGGAGTGGGCCACACCTTGATCATAACTTCAGGTGTCCATTAGTTGTCTGAACTGGCCAATTCCCCTGTGTGATGGTCGTGATATCTGCCTCGCCGAAGCAAAGCGCCGGCTGTGGGCGTTCAACGAAGGAAGCCCGATCACCCATACTCACGGACTGCCCCCTGGGTGGCCTCTGAGGAGTCCTGTTCCCCAGTGTTTCTCTTCACCCAGATCCAACAAGATCCCCTTTCTGCTGCTTCTGCTCTAGCCCTCAGGAACTCTGTTGTTTGTCTGGGGAGACCAAGCTGCCTGCAGGCATTAAGAGCCGAGTACCCGACAAATCCCTCGCTCCAGTATCTGCTGCAATAACTGTAGGCCAGGTGCTTTGCAAGTGGCTCGTGCCTCGCCAGTTTCACCTGGAGCCACTCGTCCATGCCTTCGCCATGGCAATTGTCAGCTCCAGGAGGATCATAGACTTTGCCACCAAAGGTAAAAACGAAACCAACGAACTTGGAGCATTCCTAGAAACATACTGGAGCTTAATATATTTGTACGAAAATGGCCAACGAACTCATTTTCCGAAAGATTTGTTGAAAAGTGGAAAAGGGCAAAGTGAGTTGCGGAATCTGTTAATGTAAGATGGTCGTGATAGGTATCTCGAGCCGGAGCGACCTATGTGACAGAATCTTAAAAGCGAATGCATTAGATTGTCAAAGATTTCCTCTACGTTATTTTCCATTGCATCGGCTTGCAGATCTTCTATACATGTAGATGGTAGAGACATGCACGTAATGTTTCCACTGTCTTCAAAGACAATTCTCCTGAGATGCTCCATAACCCCTCAGCACAAAATGCAGCAATGTATGACTGACCACACAGTAAAATAATCAAATTGTATAGGTATGAGTTGCGTCTGCACGAAATAAACGCACTCTATACTAAACACATCTTCTCTTTGTCCCTTCCTCTTTCCTTTCTGTACAGTAAACACGTCTTCTTCTCCCTTTATCCATTCTCCCTTCTTTTCTCTAAAGTTGACACCTCCTCCTCACTCTTTCTTCCTCTTTCTCTTCTTTATTGTAAATGCCGGTAGCCCACCATTCTTCTTTAACTTTAAATGTATTAATTGTGGGGAACGTATTTCTACAAGACAGACAGACAGACAGACAGACAGACAGACAGACAGACAGACAGACAGGCAGGCAGATACACCGACAGACAGACACACACACAAACACACACACATGGTCAGACACACGCACAGACACACGGACAGACACACACACAGTCAAATAGACAGACACACACACACACACACACACACACACACACACACACACACACAAAGGCAGGCAGGCAAGCAGACAGACAGGCAGATAGACACACACACACACACACACACACACACACACACACACACACACACGGACGGACGGACGGACGGACTGACAGACACAGTTAGACAGACAGACACACACACACACACACACACACACACACACACACAGAGAGAGAGAGAGAGACAGACACATACACACAGAAAGACTGACACACACAGAGACACACACAGACAGACACCCAGATAGACAGACACACACAGACACGCAGACAGACACGCAGGCAGGCAGGCAGACACACAGACAGACACATCAACAGAGGCACAGACAGACACACCGAGAGACAGAGGGGGAGAAGGGCGGGGAATGTTAGGATGGAGCGCTGTGACGGAAGGAAAATGAGGAATGGGTATGATTGTTTATTTAAAAAGAGATGAAGAGAATACCTAACATCGATAAGGCAGGAAACAGTGATGTGTTGTCAAAGGGTGGCAAGGGGAGAGCGGAACATCCCTCTGTTTTTGAAGGGTCACCGCAAGGAAAGGAGACAGACGAAGAGGACGTAGGAAGTGAAGTTGCTAGTTGTTATCGTTATTATGAGTGTTTGATCTCTTTGTTGTCTAAGAGATTTACTTATCAACTGAATGGAGTTTTACGGCCTATCAACCTTTGTAGGCCATTGATTACGAAAAACGATAGAGCTGGTCAGATTTATTTTAAAAAAGGCGAGTCTCGATTTTCGTGGTTATTTGCATCTTATAGATCAAGTGAGGAGAAGCAGTTGGTGTCCTCTTACCCTTAACCCACAGTGGGTATTCCCTTTAGAGTGAATTACTTATATAAAAGTACTTTCTTACTGCCTCTTACGCCAACCATCATTTAGGGCAGCAACAAATTCGCCTCTCCTGTTTGTTCTGGGTCAGTTTCTGAATAGAATTCCATGTGTGCTTCAGGGCCTGCCTGCAAATGCCGCCGGATGTTCTTGGGTCTTTTTCTTTTCCGTTTTCTCTTCTGGTGATCAGTAGAGGGAATCCCGGGTGATGCTGTCTTGCTCTCTTCGGTTGATGTGCCTGATCCATTTCCATCGCCTAGTTATGCCTATTGTGTCAATACTTTCTTATTTCACTGGGCCAGTAGTTGATTAGAGATGGTGCTGGACCAGAAGCTTTGCAAGACTCCCGAGCGGTTTTTCCTATAAATGGTTGACAGTTTGGTAAGGTCGCTTTCCTTCATCCTCCAACATTTAGAGCATTACGGTAGGGTTGGAAGAAAACAGTTCTAGTACAGCTTTAGTTTGGTGTTGATTCACTCTGAAGGTTTTTCTGGCCTTGCCGAGACGATTCCTGATGTCGATTCCTGCTTCTCTGTCATGTAAGACGATGCTACTCAGGTAGATGAACTCTCCAGTTATGGGTGGGTCTGTTCCTTCTACCTGGATTGATAAGGGTTTTGAAGTATTCGGTGTCATCACCACTGTTGTTGTTAGTGTTGTTGTTGTTGTTGTTTTGGGGGTGGGGGTGGGGTGGGGTTGCTGACTTCCAGAGCTATTTGCTGTGCATAGGCGTTGAGAGATTGGATGGTTTCTCCTGCATGTGCTGGTGAGTGTGCGAGAGCAGAGCCAGGTCATCTGCAAAATCAAGATCATCCAGTTTTGAGAGGAGTGTCCATATTTTGCATCTTGGCTGGTCTTCAGTTGTCCCTCGAATCACACAGTCTATGTTTATTGTAAGGACTCCATAAAAGAACCACCAAGCTTTCCTTCTCACTGAAGTCCATCACAGAAGACTTTAGAGTTGGAAAGGCCAGACTCCACATGATCCTCCAGACCTCTGAGAACCCACTTGTCCGGTAAAGTGTTCCAACTCTAAGAACAGAACGGAAATGAAAACTCCAAGAGGTGGTTGATGCTGCACCAGGGGCCTCAGAACCAAGGAGATACTTGGTCACACCCAGACCGGGCAGAGAGGGGTGTGATTCGACGAGAGCACTCTGATGTGGTCCAAAGTTGATGACGGGAGAGCAGCAAACAGATCATCCTCGAGATCCACGCTTCGGAGGAGGCCAGCAGAGTCACAGCGGTTGTGCTAACAAGCCCAACAGGGACAGTGGGCTGCATGGGGATATGTTATGCAACAAACACTGTCCTGAAATGACATCTGGCATATGGCGCCTTTTAAGGTGGAAATAAAAGGTGCGCGGCGAGAGGAGTGGGAGGTGTGCCAAACCAAGAGACTGAGTCGAGAAGCAGAGGACGTCTTGAAATCAGAAAAAATGGAGACGAGTGGGAAAAGGGGCACAAAATTGAAGACTTAAAGAGGAGAAGGGCGCTGAGACGTCCCAGGAGTCAAAAGGAGAGGCCAGAGGGCTAGTTTGTGAAAGGAATGACGGCGGACTGGGACTGTCCCCCGAGAGTTGGAAGCCCCTCATTCCGGAAACATACATGTGTGGGGGCACTGGATTTTGGCTGGCACCAGTGAAGGGTGCGCTTTCCCTCCGCCACCCCGAGTATGTTTTCATTCCATTTGTGAGCTGTGTTGTGCTTTTATTCTTAGAGAAGGTTTTTAACGGAAAACTAAATAACCTCTGTTTTATCAACGTTTAGACTGGACTACCATCTAGACGTGTTTTATTTCGGACCTGGAACTGTTTATAGATTGTTGTTGGATGAGTTTTATGTCAGGACTGATTTGTCACTGGAGGAGAGTTTGGTGTTATTAAACGTTAATGGTTATAACTGTATTTTAATTCTATTGTTCGTTTAAAATAGCATCCTTAACAAAATAACACCCCCTCTAGAGGAACAACAAGTTTCGGTTTTATTAGTGTTGCTAATCCCGCCATTGTTATGTACCTATACCCGTGACAGCGCCCCTTTGCCTAATCTTTATCATCCAGGACCACGCCAGCAGCTTAGCACCCACCATACCTTATCAGGAAGGGGAGAAGTCATGGGTTATCCAAGGAGGAGTCAGATCTCCCAGCATTTTCAACAACGCTCAGGATTGGGGGGGGGGGGGGGGGGGGGGGGGGGGGGTGGCCATGGACACCAGAGGAAGCAACCACCAGTACCCACAGGAGATCAGGATAATATGGGTCGGCAATCTGACATCGTCCTGTATTCTCTAAAGATGAAGTCCATGATCCTCTTGGAGCTAAAAGTCCCAATGAAGAACAGCATGGAAGAGTGGCACCAGGTGAAACTGGCGTAATATGAGTCAATCACCAAGCACCTGGCCTCGCGTGGATTCGGGACCACGGTTCTCTTAACAGAAATTGGAGCGAGGGGATTTGTCTGTTACTCGGCCCTCAATGTCTGCGGGCAGCTTGGCCTCCCCAGACAGACCACTAAGTTCCTGAGGGCTGCGGCAGAAGAAGCTGAGAGGGCATCTTGTGAAATCTGGATGAAGAGAAACACTGGGGAACAGGACTCCTCGGAGGCCACCCAGGGGACAGTCCGCGACATGTGAGAGACCAGTGCATGAGCTAAGGTGATAGGGCTTCCTTCACTTAACACCGACAGCCTGCTCTTCAGCAAAGCATATGACAGAGACCATCGTACAGTGTGACTAGCCATTTTGGATTACTGACGGGCACCTGAGGCTATATTTCTTAGAGTGTTGGGAAGACATGGTCAAACAACTTAAAGGGGGGTAGGTGCGGGGTGGGGGTGGAGGGCTCTTTCTCTGAAAACTTCAATCGTCTCGCTTCTTTGGAAGTTTCTTGTTCTGTTTTGACGTTACAGCGGAAATAATCTGACAGTAATGCATGCCAACATTTTTTCTGTAATGCAAGTCTACAAACAATGCATGCATTTAATAAAGTCACATTAACAATAAACAATTTGTTGTAGTCACTCAAATATCCTGAAAACATCATGCGATAATTTTTTTCTCATCAAATGCCTGTCAGAAAAAAATGAAACTTCATTTAGAAGTTCCCAAACAAATCTCTTGCTAACAAACTTCCACTGCCCCTGAATGTCGAGGTCAGTCTTTAAGTAGCGCTCCGCTTGTTGTCTGTCATCTCATCTTTATCTTGCATCAATTCTCCGACTGTCTCCTTCCTCACCACTCTCCAGGATGCTTAAAGCTTTGTCTTCACTTTCCCTAATTATTTTCTAAATGCAGAATTTTCACTTGAATTTGCATCGTTTTCTTTATGTCCAATTTAAGTTTTCTACACTTTTGCGGCACATATGATCTTAATAAACGTTCATATTTCGCTCAAGAAAACAATACACAATTGTGTTGGTGTTTCACTCAAAACCTGTTGCAGGGACTTTAGTCTTATTTACTCACGCACTGTTATATTTTCTGTATAAAACTGAAGTGTTCGGTGATAACCTGAGTGGACGGTCTCTTGCAGTCCATGGAGAGGACGGGCTGGAACGTGGGCATGCTGGCTGACGGAACCACGGGGCTCTATCGAAACGACTGCGTGGAGGTCGTTGCTGACACCGCTTTCCAAAGCGTCTCACCCTGACCAGACATGACGTGCCTGCTGATCCCGAGCTATGACCTGTTTTTCTGGCGTGTTCTTTGGCAACCGGTTATCGTTGGCTCCCCTCTGTAGCGATATTTTGAACAGCTCATTCGCTCTCGTCTTAGCACCCCTCTAAATATTTTGGTGCAAATCATCGACTTCACCACTGAATTATCGCCGCCCTTCACAGCAAATAATGAATACTGAAAATGAGCACACTCACAAACATTTTTGTATACGTCCACAAACTTAACAAAAAGAACGCAAACTACAACAAGTAAGGAGGACCGGACTGGCTCCTTGCAATGCGGATGGATATTTCGAGTTTAAGAGCCTATCAGCCTTGTTAGTTATTTAAGGCCTCAGCATTAATTTCAAAATCGTGTATTCCAACCATCTCAATTATCAACTTTTTTAATTTAAAAAGATCACCTCTACGGAAATTAAGGGTCGAATATCAGCCAAAAGAAAGAAAAAAATCACTCCAAAATGAGATTAAGATTCATACTTTAGAGAAATCTTATCACAACTTTGGAACGTAAGAATGTGTTAGACTGTTGGACCAACTCCATAAAAACTATAGACATGAAGAGAGAGTGATGAGTTAACGAATATATGCATAACAAAAAATCTTGAATCCAGCCTTGAAATAATCTCGATGCTGTTTGACTGACGTCGCTTTCAAGCAATTTGTTTCGTAGGTGCAAGTACGCTCTACCCTACAAGATCGATGTATGTCATCATCCATGGTACGATATATCGATAGGGGAGAACGGAAGCGACAAGTGATTACGGTAATGTAATGAATGAATCAATAAATGGATTTCTATGGTTTATCAGCCTTTGTATGTGATGTACGGTCTTTGACCACTAAATTCACCAGAGCCGCTCAAAGCAAAAGCACGTCAGCTCTCGATTTCCATAGTTATTCGCCTTGTATGAATTGCGTAGAGAGACTCGGCAGGTCTATTTTTAACCCCATTTCACAGAGAGACGTTAGAGTAGGAGAAAATTGCGAAATTGCAGAGATCAGTTCTACATTTGCTTCATCATCAGCATACTTGCACAGGTGGACAGATTCGTGGCAGGAGGTACTCTCGGATGTATGGATGGAGAAGCACGTCGGCGAAAGAACGCAGCCCTGAAAGACACCTTTGTTGATCGTCAGTATGGAGGATCTCGAGGCACCGATGGTGACGAACTGTCGGCGGTTCACAAGAAAGTCGAGCATTCATTGCCGTGTATATGCATTCATGTTGAAATGGCACAGCTTGTCATGAAGTAAGGATGGCTTTATGGTGTGAGACGTCGATGAGAGGTAGTTTGTTCTGTTTTAAAGACCAGTACTCAGTTTTGATTATTAAAATTTGCTGTTTTCTCTAAAGTATCTTAAATATTTTAAAATTCAGTCAAACTGAATTTTTTTTACTGTTTTATTTATACTTCATAATTGTGATTGTAATTTCACATTCCATGTAGTTTAGGATGGATGGACGGATGGATGGAAGTTTAAGGATATGTACTGGTGAAACATTGATGAAATGTAGCAAGTTTTTCGATTTTCATGTTATACTCTCATTAGCCTCCCGAATAATTTGTTTAGCATTCCCTGCGTTCATCAGATAAAAACCAAATTGGAATCATTTTAAAACATATATTTTTGGTAATCTTTTTGTGAAAACATTACGTCTGTTTGGTTTTAAAAACTGTCACTTTTCTCCTTTGTTTACGAAACCAATCCCACGCGCAACCCAAACATTCTGTATACTAACAGAGAGCCCGTTGACTGCTCAAAATGAATAGTTATCATGGTTACATAAATACGGACGTTCCAGCCAGTGAGAAGGGATTTTTCATTTTTCATGAGTCATATCCAATGTGAATACTTGGAAGCATTCTTGTGTTTCATTTGTGATTTTCTCCATATTTTATATTTTCGAATGTACCGAAACTTTGGCACACAGTTGCTCCAATGCTTTTATATCAATCTTCATGGTATTTGGTGTGAGTAACTTTCACGTGGTGCTTTACTGAATCACAGTGACAATTTTATGAATTTAGGGGTTGGGGTTGGGAGGGACATAACTATCTGCCAATTTAAATTGGTTTTCAGCCGTTTTCCAATCTGTTATTACCCTTGCGTGATTCAAAATGTCCAGAAACTTACTTCTTGAATAATAATATTTTTAATTCTTCTGTAGTTCACATTCCCTGTATTGAAGAATTAGTAATAACAAATCTGGGTACATATCAACTGAACTGAGGGCCAAAATTTGACAAATATACGAATACAACTTCAAGATGGTTGCCTGTTCCAATGGTTACATCGATTTTTCCATTCTCATGTTATGTTGAATATGCAGCTTATGTGATGCTCATTTTTGCATTTCCATGTTATGTTGAAACTGCATGTTACATGATGCTCATTACTCATTGTAAATGTCCAAAATAGCTTGAGATAAGTGAAGTAAATTTTCATTGTTTTCAGCAGTACGTAACTTTTAGGGCATATGAGCCTTGCTGGCTATTTATGGCCTCACATCTAACCACAAAAACAAGTAAATCAAATCATAACATTAAAAATTATCATACACAAGATCATTAAAAAAATCAAGGGACAAATATAGAAAATTCATTAAATATATTGCAAATGACTCAAAGGTGAGAACAAAAATTATAATCTAATCACAACTCTAGTTTTTCTTCCTCCCTAGTTTTCGTATTTCATTAATAGCAGAGGAAGACATGGTGAATCTGTTCTTGACCCTTACACAAAGGGAAACGGCTCAAACTTTACCTGAAGATCTGGCATGTTGTCTGTCACACACTACTAAGGACTGAAAATGGAGCATCTGTTTGCTGCGAAAGCTTACCAAGCTAGGACGAGAAATGGAATCTGTCATCACGGAATCAATGGTTTGGTGCTTAGAGACACAAGGTTGGATTCCATTTAATTTGCAGTCTTTTTTTATATTCATTTGATACAAGTATGAACAGTGTAGGACCACAAATGTAGAAGGAATGCCCATTTGAAGATAGAAGCCGTGCTAGAGAAAAATACGAGAAAATTGCCTCTAAAGTTTTCAAACACAAATACTACATATCCAAGATAAACAAAGAAAAGTTTTATTTCACGCAATTAAACCTACTTTTCATGCAAATTATTCCAGAGCATGAGAACTGTGTCTGCCCAACGTGCATTTCTGCACACACACAAAATGTAACAAAACAAAAATGATTCCATCACGATACTCTTTCTCTCTCTCTCTCTCTCTCTCTCTCTCTCTCTCTCTCTCTCTCTCTCTCTCTCTTCCCTGGATCTCCAGAAATATTTGCCCTCTTATTCGCTAATGATGTTGCTATACTTTCTACAACTCCGACTG
>JAWQFJ010023499.1:0-10000 GCA_034096865.1 Theodoxus fluviatilis | reverse complement strand
GCAAACTGTTCTAACATCATACACGATTATTAAATTTTTAATTCGACGAAATACGTTCCCCACGGATATAATAATTGAGATAGCTGTATATACGTTGCCGAATGCACACAGAAAATGCAAATTAGGCTTCTCTGTTGGAGGCAAGCACACACAAAAAGTCTTAAACTGCTGCAAAAGTGTCATCTTCAAATGAGCCTAACCCTCGGAGTGCCGTGATAACCACAACACTCCCAGTGCACTGGCATTGATAGCAGACCGGCCATTCAGCGTGGCTGAGACTAGTGGATATAGTCTCAGCAACAGGTTGGTCACGTGATAGCCTTAATTCTTCCATAACATGCATACCACCATTCTGGACACAGAGTCTCAGCCACGCTGAATGGCATACCAGATCGTTGAGTGTATTCCTCCGCTTGTTGTGTTACAAGCGGATACTGACAGCCATCTTGTCGTCAATTCATTTTCTAAACATCGATTTCCCATAAATGTAAAACTTGTATCTTTTTACTCTCGATGGTCTTTTGATCATGTTGAATTTTGATTGGTAAAATCATTGGAATGTGAAGCCGAAGTCACGTGACCAACCTGTATCAGAGATACTCTATCTCTGTGTTCAGAATGCAGACCGGCTCGGATGTGTGCTCTGCTCTCATTGGTTGACTGAAAAAGGCTCCAACCAATAGAGAGTGCGTTAGTGAAAGTTTAATACACAGAGCCGGAGCCCAGTGGCAGAAAATTCGGACTGTGGCAATCCAAGGGTTAAAACTTCGACGGAAGTGTCTTAATTTTCACATAAAAACATTTGCCAAGCCTACCGGGCCACACAAGCTGGCGAGCCACGACATCTGATTGGCTGTGTTTTTACGAGTTTTTTTTTCTTCCAATCTTCAGATTCTTGAGTCGTTCTGTGTGTGAATAACTGCAAATCCACTGCGAATTAATCGACCAGGATTGCTTACTAGTCAGATGCATTCTGAACACAGAGATCTCTATAGTCTCAGCCACGCTGAATGAGTCAGATGCTGTAGCCCGGTATCTTGTGTGGCTCGCCAGCTTGGCTATCTTTCACATATCCCTCCCCTCGGACTAGTGTGGCCCGTCTCTGGAAACTCTTCTGCATTGCTTTACCTTTCAGGGTCACTGCAGAGTCTCTATCTTCCTTCAGTCCTGTGTACCTGGCTGCCTGAACTCTAACTACTTTGTAGTTGCTCACTCTCTTGCCTCTCTTTCGTTTCAGCCATTAGTCAGCGGCTGCACACCCTGCAGATTCTTGTCATCGCCATTCTAATCTTCCTCGTTGTCCTCGCCGTCATTGCACTTGTCGTCTACTACATAGTAAAGACTAGGTGCAAGGGTGGAGATGACGACATAGAACAGGCCGAGGAAAAAAAACCATTACAAGCATCGGAGTCATACGACAGCTCCGAGTCCAGGGCGTCGCAAACCTTAGAAAGGTCTCCATTCGCCAGTGAGTATGTTATTTATGGTCAAGAAAGGCAATTTTATCATGAAAATTCTGAAGAAAATTTTTTTTATTTTGTATTCCAATCTGGTTTATTTTATGGGAATGGGGTGGGTGGGAGAGGGGTGGGTGGGGTGAACGAGCTAGCGAGAGGGGGAGAGAGAGAGAGAGAGAGAGAGAGAGAGAGAGAGAGAGAGAGATTAATTGGCGCGCGCGCGCATCTGTGTAGGCCTATGTGATTGTGTTTGTATCCATGCACGTATGTGTATATGTGTGTGTGTGTGTGTGTGTGTGTGTGTGCATGCGTGCGTACGTGTGTGTGTGTGCGTGTATGTGTTTATTCGTGTTTGTGGTGCATATAGTTGCTTCCAGAGCACTGTGAATTACATCTCCAGGATTTCGGGTTTCATTCTCGTCATGTGGTCAGTGTGCACGAGTAGGCCTACTGCCTCAAAACCATGCGAGCGACGTTCCCTTAACACAGAATACGGACTTTTTCAGACGCGTTTCCTGGGGAGACCGCTCTGGATAGAGGAGAACCTCCAATCCCCCGAACCATCGCGGTGGGTCCGGACCGACCAGCAGCGCCGGGCCAGTCTGGCCTTTACAGTAGTCCTAACGAGCAACCCCACACCTTCCTGACGTCCGCCAGTCAGTTCTTCAGCCCTTCCCAGGTTCCCCCTCGAGGCACTGGGGCCGTGTCCATGCCTGGTGGTCCCGTGAGACATAACATGACCGGTTCTGCCTTACCACTTTCCATGCCGATGAAACAGCTGGAAGCCAACAGGTTCCAAGACCACAAGGGCTTCGAAGCGGATCTTGACGTTGCCGGCAACTGTACTCTGCACCACACCGGAAGTGATGTCAGCTATGACACCGACAGCACGGCTCCCAAGTCCAATAATTTTGGCACGCGTCCATTGAATATGTGAGACGTGTTTGACTGAAAGGTTAGCCCGCCAATCTGCAATGTTCAAACCAGATGACTTGCAAACATGATAGTCAACGTTGAAGGAAGCCAGGTGAAGCAATGTTGTCATTGATTGCCTGGCTGATGACGTTTGTACCATTCTTCGTTGTTCCATACGGAATGTAGTGCAAGTTTCATTTTTATCCAAACTACAGATGGCGCTGGTGCAATGGACATCACCAATCCAACCCTTGCTATCGTGGACGATTGAGCCGGTTGCTTTGTATGTCACTACGGTTTCTTCTTGATGAAACATATAACAAACTTGCAGAAGCTGACTATAGTGAGACAAGGCATATACGACTCGTACAGGGTACAGTCTTTGTACCAGTATTTATTCTCGGTGTAACGCTTATGGAGCGTCCCTTCAAATGTGGACAGTGATCTATATTGTTGTGAAATAGTTTACCCTTTGCTGTGGAGGTTGGTGCTTCTGCAAATAAGCGTTATCTTGTACACGTCAGGACGTACATAACATTGGCTAGTGGAAAAGTTTGTTGTTATTGTTTTTGTTTTTTGTTGGTTTTTTATGTATGTATGTAAGTCATTTATAGAGCACCTGAATTCAGCACTTCTGCTGCTCTTCGGCGCTTTGCACAACAGCATATTGTCGTTTCAGTCTTGGAAGAGGAAGGTTTTTATGCCTCTTTTGAAGCTGGACTGAGATGGGGCAGCTCTGAGTGGTTCTGGGAGAGAGTTCCACAGCCTCGGGGCGGTAGCAACAAAAGCTCTGTCTCCCCATTTTTGGGACTTGACTTGGGCTTATCTGAGGAGAACACTATGGGCCGATCTGAGATCGCGGGCTGGTTTATACAGATCGACCAGGCCACATAGGTACGATGGCATATTTTCCTCTTTGAGACATTTGTAGACGAGCGTGCGAATCTTGAAGACAACTTGCTTGTGGACAGGTAGCCAGTGCAGATCTTTGAGTACTGGGCCGATGTGTTCCATCTTCTTCACTCTTTTCACCATTCTGGAGGAGGGGAAGAATCCTCATAATTCCTTTAGCGCTTTGCCATGAGTTCATTCTTGCAGAACTCTGTACATTTTTGGAGCCTGCTACTTTTGAATGCACAGAGTGTTATACATGTGCATGTATTCTCTTTTTTCGAATGATGTAAAGTACAGCGACATAAGTGACATATATACCTGTGCATATAATTTTATGCGTGAGCATTTTTCAGAGGCATTGAGAAGCGTGTGTGTAGGTGCGCATGCGTGCGTGCGTGCGTGCGTGTGCGTGCGTGTGTGTATGTGTGTGTGGGAGAGAGAGATAGAGAGATAGATAGAGAGAGAGAGAGAGAGAGAGAGAGAGAGAGAGAGAGAGAGGCATACAGGCAGGCAGGCAGACGTAGAAGTAGACTTCAAGGTGCTTTTACACGTCCTGATCACAGAGAAACCAGATCTGGGCACATGGAATAGTCATCAATAGCAGACCTAAAGCAGTGTATTCATCTGGCATCGGTTTATACTCTCTCTTTTTTTTTGGGGGGGGGGGGGGAGGGAGGGAGGGAGGGAGAGGGGAGGGGAGGAGGAGAGAGGAGAGGAGAGAGAGAGAGAGAGAGAGAGAGAGAGAGAGAGAGAGAGAGAGAGAGAGAGAGAGAGAACGACAGCGTATTTGCGTGTGTGTGTGTGTGTGTGTGTGTGTGTGTGTGTGTGTGTGTGTGTAAAAGTCAATCAGCCATCTCTTAAAACCTATTTATTTGTAATTACTCATTTTCTTACTCATTTTCTATATGTTCCATATCTGTTATAACTACCACAAAATAGATAAAGAGATCGATTAAAAAATCGAAAACCCGTGGTCACTAGTTCTCATATGGGACTCACTCAAAATATCTAGAGGTAGCTGAGGTTCACAGACTTTCCGCTATAGGAAACCTGTCACTTCCTTTGTGTTTGAAGAGATTAGGGGCAGAAGACCGTGTGATTACAATTTCTTTTATCATGCTTTGGTATCGTACTGTAGGGCATATCCACGCAAACGTGTGAAGCCTCGAATACACACCACTACACGCGATGCTGATTGCTTTGGTATGTCCATTCACACGTATTAATTAAGTCTTAAAATTCTTATTGCAGTGTATGCAGTGTGCCCGATTATGAAAAGGGCACATGGGATCTTTTCAAGAAGTAGTCATACGTATGTCCATCTTCTTTAGACTCGTTAGGGATGACGAGATCTTTCAATATATGAAAGTTGAGTGAATCTTCTTGTTGCAGTCATCGAGTCATCGCGCTTGCACACACGATGAGTGAGCGATTGTGTGTGTGTGTGTGTGTGTGTGTGTGTGTGTGTGTGTGTGTGTGTGTGTGTGTTTGTGTGTGCATATGTATGTGTGTGCGTGTGCGTGGGTGCGTCCACATAATGCGTGAGCAATTATGTCTATGCACGCATTGCGCTCGTTCTTGGCCATGAATATGTGTGCGCATGAGTTCGTATGGATGTGTACTTTGTACTTGTATGCGTGACTCCTTGTGACAGTGTCTCTAAGATTGTTATCCTAGTCTATACACTGTGCGATTAAAATGCGACACTGAAACCCCACCTGTTTGAATGGTTTGATTTTGTGGGGTATTCTGGTAGAATGTTGCATATTTGTGCTTTCGCCGTGCAGCAATATTGAGGTAAGACGCACTCGCTTCCTTTCAAAGTGTGATAACTTTAGTGGTGGAAAATAAAGATACTTTACCACGATGATGTTTTCTGTACCCTTTTCAATTCACCACCCTTTCCATAACGATTTTAATTGAATTCCATCATGACTTAGCGGACTCGAGGAAAAGGACTGAATCATCAAAATACATACTCCAAAAGGCACGCATTTTTCAGAAAGCCTTGAACATATCTCACAATACAAAAGCCATTTAGTTCCAAGGAGAGAAGAGAACAAAGAAAACAGAAAGAACGTCCGATGCAGACAGCAAATAATAGTAGAATAGCTGGAAAGAAAAAAGTGGCTGCTACTCTCAAGGGAAAAACAGAATGTTCGAGCCGTGTCGACAGCTCTAGCAGCACCTTCCAAAACCCACATCAACATAACCGAGAAAGCACGAATTCCATAAACTACTCTGTTTGTTTACCTGTCAAGGTGTGCCGAGAACACGACGCGAACTTTAGCAAAAACCCTAGCAGAACATAGATAACTTCAAAAATCGCCAAATTCTAACGATCAATAGAATTATTAATGTCAACTGGAGATGAAAAAAGTTATTTAGTTTATGCAAGTTTTTAAAGTGCTGATTAAAGACTTCTTGCGTGAATTTATTCCAAGTTGATAAATACATCTAAAAATGAAAAACACGAAGAAAAAGCCACACAACATGTCTGGTTTGGAAGAACATGAATTTCATGGCCCTCAAAGACGTGTTAGATCTTCCACTAAATTAGGACGCCTACCTAGGTCACTGTAGCCGTTCGAATATGAAGCACACGCACGCACTCACCGTATTCCAAGACTCTCCTTCACCTTAACCACACACAGCGCCTGCGAAGCAGGATCTCAAGTCCAAAGGGGGTTGGTTTTCAGTGTCAGTCGCCTCCTTGTTTTACGGAAGTGCTGGGTATTGATCTGGTTGAGGGGAGGGGTGATATGATAGAAGCGGAGTACAGTGTCAGGCAGGAGGAATTTTTGGTGGAAATGCCCGCCTCACAATGACGTGGTATAAGTCAATACAGAATTTGTATCTGACCTCACACAATGCATTACAGCAGTACTTCTCTTAGCACTCGCGGCTGAGAATTACTAGAGTACCTTAAGTTTCATTAAGGCCGTCATGCAGGAGACGATTTTACCCTTGCATTCTCGCAAGCGTCATTGTTGCAGCCAATCACAGCTGGCAACAGTGAAGCAAAGGCGTCAGTAGCGCTCTGCCATTGGGAGATAGTTTTGTCAGTCCGTGTGTAGCGTGTGGTGTGAAGGCCTTTAGGCTGCCTGGTCAAAGGGAGGCAACCTAGTCCACCCACACTTTGAATATCGGTTCTTGCAAACTGTCATTGATTCTAAAAGGATGAACCAAACAGTTTCTTTTCTGTCATTTTCCATCACTTCTACGCATCTTTTCTTCCAGACTATCTTTGGTCTTACACAATACGTTAACCAAAGAAAATCTGGTTATGACTTTTGCTTGTTTTGTCGCTGCTCACATTTTTGCAGTCCGGCACATGAGCTTCATGACTCCACTACCAGCACCATCACTTGACACTGATGACTGCAGCCCTTGATTCGCTGGCACAGTGGAAAGTATCTCAAGAACTTGCAATGCTGTTGTCGCACTCTTGCACAAAAGGGAGCGAACGCTTCTGTCAGCATGCATTTCCATCAAAAGTGCTGGTCCATGGACGAGTCATGACTGGGGAGCCTCAAACCGTCCCCATTTGAACATTTTCAATAGTAAATACTATGCAAGCGGTATTTACTATAGAAAAGTTTATAGAGTTCTATAGTAAATTCTATAGATTACTATAGTAAAGTCTATAGATTACTATAATGAATTCTATAGATTACTATAACGAATTCTATAGATCATTATAGTAAATTCTATATAATTATTACTGTCATAAATTCTATAGATTTCTATAGTAAATTGTATAGACTACTGTCATAAATTCTATGGGACATTCTCATTAACGTACCCTGCAGGAGTTATCTTCGGCGCTCTCTGTCGAAAAACAACGCGTTAGGTAGAATCACCTAGTTCCGGTCGATTCTCGAAGCGTCTGCACTGAATAGACATTTGCTAGATCGCTCAAAGTACATGCATGTGGGGGTGGAAAACAGTACTGTGTCATGTAAAGCTCGAATGAGAAGCAGCAGATAACTGTTTAGTTCTGGCTTGAATTGACAATTTCGTTTCCTTGGTCTGGCGAGGACCGAAAATTCACTATCAAATCGAGTCGAGTGATCAACTTGCCCGCACGGCGTAATGTATAGCCTTTAGGCCTAACTTATAAGATCGGGTCGATAATGACAAGAAAATGGCATTAAAACACACAAAAAGATTCATTACAACTAAAATCACCGATTATATTAATAAGTGACTATTTTTACACTTACAGCTAGTACTCAAACTTTACAACGCAAACAAAACACACCTGCGGGGAGTGTCGTGGTCTCGCAATCGCATCAAAACTCGATGCACGAGTGATCGTTTCACTATCTGATACGACATGGTATTCCAGCAAACAAGCAACTACTGCAACTTCATGAAGTTACTGAAATCTCAAAGTGTGATGTCAGACATCGATTGACCGATCGAATTCGACTGCAGCTGCCGGTTGCGTTCTCGAATATTTCGTCTGCACTGAATACTATAGATCGCTCAAAGTATGTGGGGGTGGAAAACAGTACTGTGTCATTTGCCATAACCATCGTGGCAAAATTATTGATGGAAAAGTTGTCAAACTACATGGCATTCCAGCAAACAAGCAACTACTGCAACTTCATGAAGTTATTGAAATCTCAAAGTGTGATGTCAGACACGATTGACAGATGAGTTGGACTGCAGCTGCCGAATCAAACGTAAGCGCTGCCCCCAAGCTCGTTTAAGTTGCTTGTGATCGTTTCGCTATCTGATCCGACAATAATTACTAAACATTGATATCAAAAGCACTATTCAAAATTTTTGGCGGGTGGTCTACCCCGCACAACTAAACTCTACGGTTAATAATATCATCTCCACAAGCCGAACTACGTGAAGTTATACATTACGCCGATACGAGTGCGCGCAAGTTGATCGACTGGATGATAGTGAATTTTCGGTCCTCGCCAGACCAGGCCGGGAAACGAAATTGTCAATTCAAGCCAGAACTAAACAGTTATCTGCTGCTACTCATTCGAGCTTTACATGAAACATTATATCACACTAGCTCGATCGTCTGCTAGCGTAGTGACTATGGTTCGATCGCGTACGTCTGCTAGCCTGCTATAACTACGTACGGTGAGGTTCGTTTACTTATCTTCTGTGGGTTTTGTGCAGAAAGTATACGTTAAAACAGTCTAATATGACTATTTTCGATTAGTTTTTAATCTAATTAATCTTTTTGCATGCTTTAATGTCACCCTTTTGCCACGATCTAGCGATCATCCCATGAGCTTCTATTTTTACCAGTCTACCGGAACTAGGGGACGTAAAGGGACAAAACTTGGGCTGTATTTCCGTTTCAGAAGTGAGAATGTCCCATAGACTACTGTCGTAAATTCTATAGATTAGTGAATTCGAGAGATTACTATTGTGAATTCTAGAGATTACTATAGTGAATTCTAGATATTACTATAGTAAATTCTAGAGATTTCTATAGTAAATTCTAGATATTACTATAGTAAATTCTATAGATTACTATAGTAAATTATATATATTGCTATAGTGAATTCTATAGATTGCTATAGTGAATTCTACATATTATTGTCTTAAATTCTACAGATTACCATAGTAAATTCTATAGACTACTGTCGTATATTCTGTTCACTTCTATTGTAAACACTTCATCAAAGTATTGTATAACTTTAAAAGTATCTACCACAGAAAATGTTTATATAGGTTCCACCACTTCACAATAACGTCCTGGTCTTCTTTCGCTATGTCGTTCAATACAAAACTGAACGGAAAGACGTCACAGGTGCCATCTTCAAACGCGAATAGGGCAGCCTGAGATGACATTTTGCTCACAAGATGAAGGATGATCGACAAAGGAGTTCGGATTTTCGCGCAAGCCCAAAATACCGGAAGTGGAGGTGATGACTCAGAGCACAGTACTGCAGTAAATTTAGTTCACAGCATTACATTGTTATCTCCTACTACGCAATGTTTTTTTGCAAAAACGCAGAAAAAATTTAGTAAGGAAGGGTAACAAAAGCTAAGTTTCACCAAGCGGCATCAACCAGTAGGCCTATGTAAGATCAAATCACATGAAAATAATGTAGCCTATTTCTATTGTTTTCTAGAGAACCCTGCCCACATACAGAATTCGATATAGTAGTCCATAACTACAAGTACTATAGTATCTATAGTGGATCGATTCTGTAGTAAATTACAGTGTTCTGTAGTACTCTATTGTACATTACAGTACTAATTATAGTATTATACAGAATCCATAGTACATCCTATAGTGAACAATACGGTTTTCTGTAGTATCAATACAATGGAATTAGTATTTTACAGAATCTAACGTACTTTCTGTGGTAAACCAGAGCGTTCTAATAGTACCCTGTAGTATTCTGCAAAACACTATATTGCTTACTGCAGACATTTTTCATATGGCTCTGCTTATCTAGCATCGAAAGCGACTTTTCCCATCGCATCTTCTCATTTTGTCGATAGTTTTTACCGGTCGCCAGCTGTTAACTTGTTTGGAGACATATTCACGCCTATCGTCGCCTGCTGGTCTGCTCTGCCCCCGAGCTACGGATCAAGCCACGGGAACACGAGCCAGCTGCCAGCCTTTGTCCCACTTCACTCAGCGTGGCTGAGACTATAGCCAATATATCTATATCTCTGTGTTCAGAATGGTCCCACATACTCAACAAAGCGTTGCATGTGCTTTACCTCATGAGTTTATTTCACCT
>JAWQFJ010023498.1:45000-48434 GCA_034096865.1 Theodoxus fluviatilis | reverse complement strand
CCAAACACAAACACACACTCAAAGACGTACTTAAATATACACATGCATGCGCGCATTCACACACACACACACACACACACACCATAAGCACCCACATGCACCCACAACATTAGCACCCACATGCACCCACACGTATAGGCAGATGGAAGGACAGGAGGACAGACACACAAGCGGACGGACGGACGCAAACAATCAAGGAAGCAAACAAAGAATAGACACAGAATACACATACAGATGGAGTGAGAGAGAGAGAAAGAGAGAGAGAGAGAGAGAGAGAGAGAGAGAGAGAGAGAGAGAGAGAGAGAGAGAGACAGAGAGAGAGAGAGACAGAGAGAGAGATAGAGATGGAGGGAGGGAGGGAGGGAGGGAGGGAGAGAGAGAGAGAGAGAGAGAGAGAGAGAGAGAGAGAGAGAGAGAGCGAGAGAGAGAGAGACAGAGACAGAGACAGAGAGAAAGAGACAGAGAGATGGAGGAAGGAAGGGAGGGAGGGAGGGAGTGAGGGAGGGAGGGAGGGACACAGAGAGAGAGAGAGAGAGAGAGAGAGAGAGGGAGAGAGGGAGGGAGAGAGAGAGAGAGAGAGAGAGAGAGAGAGAGAGAGAGAGAGAGAGAGAGAGAGAGGGAGGGAGGGAGGGAGGGAGGGAGGGAGGGAGGGAGGGAGGAAGGGAGGGAGGGAGGGAGGGAGGGTGGGAGTGAGGGAGGGAGGGAGGGAGGGACACAGAGAGAGAGAGAGAGAGAGAGAGAGAGAGAGAGAGAGAGAGATTGAGTGACTCACTCAGTGAGTGAGTGAGTGAGTGAGTGAGTGAGTGAGTGAGTGAGTGAGTGAGTGAGTGAGTGAGTGAGTGAGTGAGTGAGTGAGTGAGTGAGTGAGTGAGTGAGTGAGTGAGTGAGTGAGTGAGTGAGTGAGTGAGTGAGTGAGTGAGTGAGTGACTGAGTGACTGAGTGAGTGAGTGAGTGACTGAGTGACTGAGTGAGTGACTGGCTGGCTGGCTGGCTCGCTGGCGGGCTGCCTGGCTGACTGACTGACTGATTGATTGATTGATTAATTGATTAATTTTGGTTCAAGGCCTTCGGCCCATGGCAGTACATGTATAAGCCAGTAATACGATGCTGCTTCAACGAGTATGAAGAGATTGCGAAGAAAACAATTCATACGTAGGAAGAATTGAATTATACATATCTACATTTTTGACTGCTTTACTTACGAGAGAGAGAGAGAGAGAGAGAGAGAGAGAGAGAGAGAGAGAGAACTGAACTCAACTGAACCACTTTAATGTGTAGGCCACTGGCAGATTACATTAGCAGGAAAACGCGAACGTAGCAGAAGTATGTTAATAAAGTACATAATAACACTAGCGATCAGTTCTGGCACATGCAACGCGCACGGGCTGTTAGTCTCAGTGAGAACGTTCGGCTGGCAGGAAAGCAGGCAGGCAGGCAGGCAGGCAGACATGCAGACATGCAGGCAGGCAGGCAGGCAGGGAGGCAGGGAGGCAGGGAGGCAGGCAGGCAGGCAGGCAGGGAGGCAGGCAGGCAGGCAGGCAGGCAGGCAGTCAGACACAGACGGACACACACATAAAGATAATGTATTCGTTTGGGGAACCTTGACATAGTCAAATGAATATGAATAAACCCAACTTGCTACACTGGGCTAATACATCATTCATTCTGCAAGCAGTTTCAAAACCTTCCACTTTATTCTCTACTTATACTGAAACCTCTCTTCAGCACAACGACAGCGCGCCTCACTCATTACTGGCTACTCACACAGGCGTAGCAGAGGTCGTGGAGGTTGCAGGCAGGCGTGAACTGGTTCTTGAAGAAGAAGGGGAGGTTGTAGGGAATGCTGCAGCCATTGGCGTGTGTGGCAGCGCTGGACGCGCAGCTGCTCTCGCTCAGAGTGACCAGTCCCAGCACGATCAGCACGGACAAAACAAGCTTCAGCATACTGCCTGTCAGCAACACAGTACGCAGTCGCGTTCAGTGTTGATAGCCGAAGTTGTAGTGACGTTGAGATTTTACTGTTCCTGAACCATCTTAATGCCCTGGTCACACAGCACTTTACGTCTTAATCACGTCCAAACGACGACAAAAAGTGGTCACCCGTGAAGTAGACGATGTTGTTCGTGTTAATGTCGAGTTTAAGACGAGCTACGGTCGATTTATAGACGTGGCAGGACGCGGGGAGAAATCGGAACGTCATCGGACGCGGAAAAAAGTTTTGAACTGCTCAAAACTTTATCCCGCGCACAACCACGGGTAGCACACGTGGTAAAGACGTGCAACACACGTGAAACACACGTGATAATCCGTGTTCCGGCAGTGATTAAAACGTGAGGAGACGCGGTAAGACGCGAAAGTTTAGCGGTCTGTCACGTTCTATAACGTCTCGAACACGTTCTAAATACGTCTCGAGCACGTTCTAAATACGATTGATCACTGCCTAATCACTTCTGTATAACGTCTGATTTGCGGCATATATACGGTAATTTTCTGAGACCTCGGCACTTGCAGTGTAGATGTCAAGGAGTGAACATGGACCCTCAACACCGTGATGTCCTCATCTTCATGCTCCAGCACCAACAGAACCAACTGATTCAGGCCCAACATATCCTTGCTGTCAGAGGAAGAAGAAGAAGGAGGATGAGGAGGGTGATACGGAACATCTGGGTGCGTGACTGGATTGCGAGGAGACCTCAGCTGGGGCGTTACGACCGTCTCATGGTCGAGCTGCGTAATGAAGATCCAACAGCCTTTCAGAACTTTATGAGGATGCCTCCTGCTATGTTCGATGAAATTGTGCAGAGACTGACCGTGGCTACCCGTGATTGGGCAGTGCTATGGCAGTGGAGTGCCCGTTTTACGTCCGTGCTCAACACGTGATCGGCAGTACTCCAGACGCGATGACGTCACGGTTTTTTCTAGGCTTACACGTGGCTTGACGTGGTTAGTCGTGCTTAGGCAGTGCTTCAGCAGTGGAACAGCCGTCGACGACCATAACCCGTACAAAGCATGGCCAAACCAAAATTGATAAAAAATCACCACGTACGACCACGTCCACCAGATTTTGTACGTCTTTTGGACGTGATTAAGACGTAAAGTGCTGTGTGACCAGGGTTTAACATTGTGGCTATGAACAAAACTGCTCCCCTCCACCCGAAAGCCAAACCGGGCACCTGTGAGGTCAGTGCTGGCACACTGCAGAGCGATTAACACTAGCTGCAGTCATGAGACAGCACGGCGTTGGAATACTATTAAGGTTGCTGCTGGTACCTGACTGTGAAGGCAGGATGAGGGAGTTTCTGTCCGCACAAGTGACTGTGTAGGAGCAGTAACTGGTAAAATTGCTGTAGTCCACTAATTGGACATCCGAATATCAAAGTTCACCTCCCATCAAGCTACGCATAAACGTGCACAGTCGTCATGACAATGAAACA
>JAWQFJ010023498.1:0-37500 GCA_034096865.1 Theodoxus fluviatilis | reverse complement strand
ATGTTCAGAATAGGTCAAGCATTAGGATATGAAAAAGAGCGGTTGATTTATGCAGCCTACGGATCTTAGAAAGTAATTGGTTTCTCTATGACACTCATTATGGTTAATGACATGAATACAGCATGCATGGTATGGTCTTCTTCGAGCACTTCGACTGACCTCTTTCTTTGGACGATAAGACACGTGGCCGCATTTCAATTCAGGTGTGCCCTCATGAAACGCGAGTCCTGCCCATCCCCAGTGTTCAAGTCCGATAAAGGGAGTCCCATGGTCGTGGGACAAAAACCATACCTTAATGCAATTTAATGGGTTAGTTAATTCTGAAAGCCTTTCTGTTACGTAGAAATTTTTTTAAAAATCATTGTCTATCACATCTTCTATAGAGAGAGCGCCTTCCAGTACAATGGGAATTAGGAAACTGTTATTATTTCATTTTAATGTTCCGTCTTCATTACTTTTCTTTTTTCAAGTGTAGAACTAATTTAGAACACAAGTTTTAACACCATTACTAGAGGATGTACAACTTTTACCACCACTACTGTCATTATCACCACCACTACTTCTATTTAAAAAAAATAACAGTGACAAGAACAGCAGCAACAGCAACAACAGCACAACAACTAAGCAGCAGCTGAAATAACAATACACCAGCACCAACAACCTCAACATCAGCATTGACGACTGCAACTGGATCACTGTGTATGCAGAAAAAATTATAACACACACACACACACACACACACACACACACGCACACACACACACACACACAGACACACACACACACACACCGAAGTCGGGTTTGTGCCATGGGCACGTGTGACCGCACCCTCGTCAACAGTAGGCGCACTCTCAGGCGCGTTCCCGGAAGAAAAGCTATTCGTATCGATAGGTCTCAAAAACGATCAGAGACGAACACTCACGGCGAGCGTTCGCGCGGACAGGTTCAAGTAGGGAGGAAAAAACTTTGGGTTTCGCAAGCGCTCGCTGTGAATGTTCATCTCTGAATCTTTTTGATACCAATCGACACCAATCGCTATCACCTGGTAAACGGGTCTCTGGGAACTTGAATGACGTCAGAGAAGAAAAAAGAGCGATAAGGAAAAGTGTTATAAGATCTGAAAGCAACGTGGGAAAGTCGTGCAATTCATCGAGGCAGCATAAAAGACACCGGTAAGTAAGTGATCACTCGTGACACTCCATACTGAAATGAGGCGGACGCCATCGAGCCTCATTTTGATATTTCTGTCAAATAGAGTATGTCAGTTTTGAGATGTTGGTAGATTTTGGAACCTTCGTGTATTCGTGTATGGCATAGCATGGTGTTTCTATGGGCTTTCCCTCGACAGCCGTCGTGCAGTCAGCCGAGCCGACACACCACATCCAAAACAGCAACCATGATGACAACATTGCGATGCCTTAAAAACACTGCCTACACTTTGAAACTTATTTTCTCAAAACGTCATACTGGTGGGTGAAGTCTTAAGTAGTTCATAACTCTGTCACCGTTTCTCCAATTTTCAAGCTTATCACACTGATGGAAAGACAAGTGTCTCCACTTTGCAACCATTTGCATAGTTTCGAATAAAAAATAAAAAACACGTCTGCCTCAACAGTGGTGGATAGCCACATTCTAAATGGCCGTAACGTTCTTATGTTGTGCCCTATAGTATGTTTTTCAAAATTAATTGGATTAAATACTACCTTTGTTTTGATATATGTTTGTTATATCCTGCAGATGCGTGAAGAAAAAAATGCTACATTCAGCAGACATCAGACCAAGATAATTATGTCAACCTCACTTTTTCGTGCCCGTTTACTGTATGGATGGCTATCCACCAACAAGTGTCACTCTATGAATAGGATCGATGATAATGTTTGTTGTTTCATTGTCATGACGACTGTGCACGTTTATGCGTAGCTTGATGGGAGGTGAACTTTGATATTCGGATGTCCAATTAGTGGACTACAGCAATTTTACCAGTTACTGCTCCTACACAGTCACTTGTGCGGACAGAAACTCCCTCATCCTGCCTTCACAGTCAGGTACCAGCAGCAACCTTAATAGTATTCCAACGCCGTGCTGTCTCATGACTGCAGCTAGTGTTAATCGCTCTGCAGTGTGCCAGCACTGACCTCACAGGTGCCCGGTTTGGCTTTCGGGTGGAGGGGAGCAGTTTTGTTCATAGCCACAATGTTAAACCCTGGTCACACAGCACTTTACGTCTTAATCACGTCCAAAAGACGTACAAAATCTGGTGGACGTGGTCGTACGTGGTGATTTTTTATCAATTTTGGTTTGGCCATGCTTTGTACGGGTTATGGTCGTCGACGGCTGTTCCACTGCTGAAGCACTGCCTAAGCACGACTAACCACGTCAAGCCACGTGTAAGCCTAGAAAAAACCGTGACGTCATCGCGTCTGGAGTACTGCCGATCACGTGTTGAGCACGGACGTAAAACGGGCACTCCACTGCCATAGCACTGCCCAATCACGGGTAGCCACGGTCAGTCTCTGCACAATTTCATCGAACATAGCAGGAGGCATCCTCATAAAGTTCTGAAAGGCTGTTGGATCTTCATTACGCAGCTCGACCATGAGACGGTCGTAACGCCCCAGCTGAGGTCTCCTCGCAATCCAGTCACGCACCCAGATGTTCCGTATCACCCTCCTCATCCTCCTTCTTCTTCTTCCTCTGACAGCAAGGATATGTTGGGCCTGAATCAGTTGGTTCTGTTGGTGCTGGAGCATGAAGATGAGGACATCACGGTGTTGAGGGTCCATGTTCACTCCTTGACATCTACACTGCAAGTGCCGAGGTCTCAGAAAATTACCGTATATATGCCGCAAATCAGACGTTATACAGAAGTGATTAGGCAGTGATCAATCGTATTTAGAACGTGCTCGAGACGTATTTAGAACGTGTTCGAGACGTTATAGAACGTGACAGACCGCTAAACTTTCGCGTCTTACCGCGTCTCCTCACGTTTTAATCACTGCCGGAACACGGATTATCACGTGTGTTTCACGTGTGTTGCACGTCTTTACCACGTGTGCTACCCGTGGTTGTGCGCGGGATAAAGTTTTGAGCAGTTCAAAACTTTTTTCCGCGTCCGATGACGTTCCGATTTCTCCCCGCGTCCTGCCACGTCTATAAATCGACCGTAGCTCGTCTTAAACTCGACATTAACACGAACAACATCGTCTACTTCACGGGTGACCACTTTTTGTCGTCGTTTGGACGTGATTAAGACGTAAAGTGCTGTGTGACCAGGGCATTAAGATGGTTCAGGAACAGTAAAATCTCAACGTCACTACAACTTCGGCTATCAACACTGAACGCGACTGCGTACTGTGTTGCTGACAGGCAGTATGCTGAAGCTTGTTTTGTCCGTGCTGATCGTGCTGGGACTGGTCACTCTGAGCGAGAGCAGCTGCGCGTCCAGCGCTGCCACACACGCCAATGGCTGCAGCATTCCCTACAACCTCCCCTTCTTCTTCAAGAACCAGTTCACGCCTGCCTGCAACCTCCACGACCTCTGCTACGCCTGTGTGAGTAGCCAGTAATGAGTGAGGCGCGCTGTCGTTGTGCTGAAGAGAGGTTTCAGTATAAGTAGAGAATAAAGTGGAAGGTTTTGAAACTGCTTGCAGAATGAATGATGTATTAGCCCAGTGTAGCAAGTTGGGTTTATTCATATTCATTTGACTATGTCAAGGTTCCCCAAACGAATACATTATCTTTATGTGTGTGTCCGTCTGTGTCTGACTGCCTGCCTGCCTGCCTGCCTGCCTGCCTCCCTGCCTGCCTGCCTGCCTGCCTCCCTGCCTCCCTGCCTCCCTGCCTGCCTGCCTGCCTGCATGTCTGCATGTCTGCCTGCCTGCCTGCCTGCCTGCTTTCCTGCCAGCCGAACGTTCTCACTGAGACTAACAGCCCGTGCGCGTTGCATGTGCCAGAACTGATCGCTAGTGTTATTATGTACTTTATTAACATACTTCTGCTACGTTCGCGTTTTCCTGCTAATGTAATCTGCCAGTGGCCTACACATTAAAGTGGTTCAGTTGAGTTCAGTTCTCTCTCTCTCTCTCTCTCTCTCTCTCTCTCTCTCTCTCTCTCGTAAGTAAAGCAGTCAAAAATGTAGATATGTATAATTCAATTCTTCCTACGTATGAATTGTTTTCTTCGCAATCTCTTCATACTCGTTGAAGCAGCATCGTATTACTGGCTTATACATGTACTGCCATGGGCCGAAGGCCTTGAACCAAAATTAATCAATTAATCAATCAATCAATCAGTCAGTCAGTCAGCCAGGCAGCCCGCCAGCGAGCCAGCCAGCCAGCCAGTCACTCACTCAGTCACTCAGTCACTCACTCACTCACTCAGTCACTCAGTCACTCACTCACTCACTCACTCACTCACTCACTCACTCACTCACTCACTCACTCACTCACTCACTCACTCACTCACTCACTCACTCACTCACTCACTCACTCACTCACTCACTCACTCACTCACTAACTCACTACTCACTCAATAAAGCAAGGAGTGAGGCAATCAATTATAGCACTAATCTTAGAGGCAGAGAGAGAGAAGAAGTAGAGAGGAGAGAGGTGGGGAAAGAAAAGGAAAAGAAAAAAAGGAAAATAAGGAGAAAATGAAAGCAAAAAAAGAAAGAAAGAAAGACAAGAAGAAGCAAGCTAAAGATAAGAAAAGAAAGAAAGCAAGTGACATACCAGGAAAGAGAGAGATATGAGGCTAGATCTACTAGTATAGAACGATATATAGTCGAGATCTATAAACTAACGAACTCCCTCTCTATCTACTCTTCTCCTCTCTCAGCTGTGCACTCAGAAAGCAATCAAACAACATTCACATCCCTAAACTTACTTCAAAGCACTCCTGTTCCTTTCTCTTGTAGCTGTACAGGTATATATAATTATAGATATATCTCTCTATCTCCATCTATATATCTCTCGCTCTCATATCTATACCATCCTTACATCCTCTACTACCTCAATCTATACTCATCTCGTCTCACCGCTCTCTCGTATATATATATATATCTCCGCTCCTATCTCGATCTTACTAGTGTAGAGCGATAGTCTCTCTCCTTTCTCTCTCTCTCACTCCATCTGTATGTGTATTCTGTGTCTATTCTTTGTTTGCTTCCTTGATTGTTTGCGTCCGTCCGTCCGCTTGTGTGTCTGTCCTCCTGTCCTTCCATCTGCCTATACGTGTGGGTGCATGTGGGTGCTAATGTTGTGGGTGCATGTGGGTGCTTATGGTGTGTGTGTGTGTGTGTGTGTGTGAATGCGCGCATGCATGTGTATATTTAAGTACGTCTTTGAGTGTGTGTTTGTGTTTGGGCGTGCTTGTGTTATACGTGTGTGTGTGTTTGTACGTGTGTTTGTGTTGGTGTGTTTTTATGTGCTTACCGAAATGATCATATCTTACACCTGCACCCACATGTAAATACCTGCCCGCCTCCCGTCCGTCACTCTCCTGTCATCAGAACTCACCACTGTCCTCTTCTTCAATCGAAGTCAGGCTGGAAGGAAAACAAATCTTTATGACACAGGCGGCGAGCCACCACCACAGCAAGTCAGACTGCGACATAGCTTTCTACAACCGCATCCGGGCAACTTGCGCCAGCGTGGGACGCCGTGCAGCGGAAATCGCAGACCCCGAGGAGAGAAAGCGCTTCCTGGCCAATCCCGAGCAGGACTTCTGCCACCTGGTGTCCACCTCCTACTACGAGGCGGTCAAGCACTTCGGGGCCAGCCACTTCAGCGCCACGGGATCTTCCTTCTGTGCGGAATCCTGGGTAGACAGCTGTCTTCCTTGAAGTATGTGCCCCGACCGCCATCTTTGATTTGTCACACAAGAGTTACCTCCCTTTGACCAAAAAAAGGAGATGGCGTTCTATTTGTCAACTGCTCTGAATACAATTCCTCGTCGTTGACTGGTTTTTCGTTGTGGTGTTTTCAATGAACGGTGCTTTGGTTTTTATTTGCAGACAGATACTTAAATGAATCCCCCCCCCCCCCCCCCCTCCCAACCTCCGCCCTCTAAAGGTGTTAAGGTTCAATGGAACCCCCTTTTGATAGTTCACAGAAGCAGAAAGGCCACAATGACAGCAAAACGCTGAATAAAATGTATTTGATGATCCCTTTATTTCACCATTTCCCACAGTAAACGTCTCATTATTCACAACAAACAAATAAACACTTTACAAGTTGTCATCAGTCGTTCTTCGGTCACATAGTGCAAAAACATTTCCGCGTTTTTTCACAAACTGATGCTGTAAAAATGGAATTGTGTGAGCATGTGACGTATAATTGGCAAACTATGCTGATTCGACATCTTTTCCAACAGAAAAGTTGGAATGAACATGCTTTGTGTGCTTCGAAATGCAAAAGTGATCTGTCTGGCTGAGATACTGCACATATAGTCATTGCCAATACTGAGATCTCCATTGTTCCCCGTCGGAGAAAATACAGCAAGGAAATACTCATACTGTTTACCCCCCCAAAAAAAACCAACTGTTTGCTTCCAAGCGCTGTAATGAAAAAAATATTGAGCAATAACTTGGACTATCATGTTGATATTGCAATTGGAGTGACTGTGATTAATAAAAATCATTTTGTTGTGATGAAAACATGAATGGATTACGCGAGTGAAGGAAATGGTGACCTACGCGAATCCAAACGAGACATTGTGACATACACTGGCTCCCTCAGTTTTCATATGGTTTACGTTCATTCGGAATATCAAGAAAAGCTGATCCAGAATCCAAGAAGCAGCGGAAAGAAATACGAACATGGCACAAAATGTTTGTGTGATGGTGTCACTTGTGCACACGATTTATATGTGCAGAGATTAATACACTTACTAAAACAACAATATCTGACTCAAACGACACACCTGCACAGATGTTACGTGTGTCCTGGAAATATGTATTGGCAAATACTTTCCTTCTTACTGATGCTCTGCAAAACCTACATTCTTATAAGTAAAAGCAGGTTTTATCTGACTGAGTTATCCATTGTAACCAAAATAACGTTTAAATTGAACATATCATATGATGAAACCTCTCTGTTTTCTCGAATTAAAGACATTTTTTCCACGAGTAAAAACATCGGTAAAACATCGGCGAAACAACAACAACAACAACAACAACAACAAGATCAAAGCATCAGAATAGTGCTGTGTTTACATTCAGGACTCCATTTATCACAAGTAACTCCTACCTCAAGTGATTAAACCTGGGCACCTAATCTTCAACGTCAACTGCATCTACAAAGTTGGCAGCTTTTCTCATATCCTAGTATTGCATTCATAAATTTGATACACACACATTGTGTCGTATACTTTGCACAAGTACATAGCAAACAACAAACAACTCGTCTACCTAAAGTATAGAGATTAACGGAAAAAGTATGCTCTTTTTAGGAGTACCATTGTTACCCATATACATGGTACAGACAACAAACCGTATTAATTCAGATGCACTGGTGTTTAGTACAAAGTCATCAAAGCAACAGATTGAGACATAGGGTTGAAGCAATACGGTCAATCGGAATAAATCTTAGTTTGATGCAAACATGTTGCAGTAGGGCAAAATAATTTAGACCCACCTTTCAACACAAAATGTCGTCAACTGTGGTTTGAGTCCATGTGAAAAGTTGCAGCAGAAGTGTTCAAATTGTGCTAGATTTGTGGAAAGGCAAATTATGTTGCACGATAAATTCATTTCATCTGCATACAGATGCGTGTCACCTTTTGTTCATTAAGAGTACAAAACGTTGTTCGCAGTTTACCTTTCATGTAAGATGTTCAAGTAAAATGGCAGAAAAAACAGGATTACCTCCAAGGACATGCCTGTTGATCGTGCAGCTCCTAATTTGTGAGATAAGCTTCAAAAATAGCATCTGCTGTGATGAATCTACATATACTCGCACGTTTTAAAGCCAAGACAAGTAGCTCGTATGTGGTAAAAGATCATTAGCGTCACATTGGATGGTAGTCTGGAGCATTAGGTAACGACTGGTCGTAATCTTTGCACGTGAAAGGAGGAAGTTTATCATTACTGCGATGTTTCATATCATAAAGACGAAATAAAAAGCTAAACCTGGTATGACCCTTTCCTCCATTTACAGAAACCACACACAAAACATTTAATTATTGAAATAATGTCGATTTTTCTATAACCTTTTACCAACATGACCAAAGGGTCCATCAAATGGACGGGTAGTAACATGACGATTTCTAAGTAATGAATTATCTCGCCTTACGAGTGGCTGTCTACGTAGATCTTCTGAAGATCCCTTTCATTTAATCTACAACTATTTAGTATGCATTATTCCATAGGTACAGCATGCCACCTAGCTTTCTAGAGTCTAAGGCTTAGGCGCCACTAACAAGTGTGCAAATGTGTTGTGCGCGCGTGTCTGTGTGTGTGTGTGTGTGTGTGTGTGTGTGTGCGCGCGCGCGTGTGTTGTTTGTGTGTGTGTGTGTGTGTGTGTGTGTGCACCTTAGTGTGTGTGAGTGTGTGTGTGTGTTTGTGTGTATGTGTGTGTGTATGAGCACGCGTGCGTGTGTGTGTATGTGTGTGTGTGTGTGTGTGTGTGTGTGAGTGCGCGCACGCGTCTCTGTGTGTGACTATGTGTGTGCCTGTGTGTACGCATTGTGTGTGTGTGTGTGTGTGTGTGTGTGTGTGTGTGTGTACGCACGCGTGTGTGTTTGTGTTTGTGTATGTGTGTGTGTGTGTCTGTGTGTGTGTCTGTGTGTGTATGTGTGTGTGTGTATGTGAGGGTGTGTGTGTGTGTGTGTGTTTGTGTGTGTGTGTGTGTGTGTGCGTGCGTGAGTGTGTGAGTGTGTGATGTGTGTGTGTGTGTGTGAGTGTGTGTATGTGTCTGTGTGTATATGTGTCTGTGTCTGTGTATGTGTGTGAGTGTGTGTGTGTCAGCGAGAAAGGAAAGTGCTTGCGTGCGTCCATGCCGGCATGTATCCGCGTGCATGTATTGTGTATTTGTGTGCCTACGTGTGCGTTTTTTAAACGAACATATGCATGTGATCTCTCTCTAACTCTCTCTCTCTCTCTCTCTCTCTCGCTCTCTCTCTCTCTTTCTCTCTCTCTCTCTCTCTCACACACACACACACAGACACAGACACACACACACACACACACACACACACACACACACAGAGGGGTGGTGCGTTACTGTGTACATGTAGTTTCGTTTTCTATGTGGGATGTAAAAGTAAAGTCTAGTACTTTCATTATGATGTGTGTGTGTCTTGTTTTGTGATGCTTGCAATGTTTAAAAGTTGATAAGCATAATATACAATTTGAATTTTAGAAAACATCTTTTTGTACATGCGCAGGCTCAAGACAGGGATTAGACACGTAAACCTCCGAATTCAGTTTGCGCGAAATTTTGTCACTCATCTTTCAGTATCTGAAATGCAAATTGGAGCAACGTTTTTTGCATCAACTCGTTTCACATTCCACACATATGTGCATTGGAGTTGTACTGTGGAATGCTTCAAGTATTCAAAGATTCCAGTTAGTTTAAGTATTTTTTCTATGAGAATATTGCTCTCATCCCCAAAACACGTTTAATTCAATGAATATTGGACATTGTTTCTTACATGGATTTGTACACTGTACAGCATATGTATCGAATCAATATAAAATAGTTTAACCATGTCTTATTCACAGAAAGCAATTTCAGTCCACTTATTTACAATGCAGAAAATCTTCTGTTACGATGATCCAGTCAACCAACATTGCAAACTACATACCAGACCCAAAGACAGCTTGGCAAATTCATTTTAGTGAACGTCATAGCAACACACAAACTATTACAGAAACGTCGTTTATCTTCCAAGATTTGAACTCGCTAAGATCGCGCAACAAGGAAACTGATCTCGTTAACATGATCTATGCAAGTATTATACATGGCGAGCATGTTTTGGTGATATTCTGATTGTAAATCACAATAAACAACAAGGTGATGTTCTGATTGTAAATCACAATAAACAACAATGTGCAACTTCCGAAGTATATTACTCTCAGAGAGAAATATTTCGTTTTCCTCTGGCCGACTTCAAAAGGATTGATCAAAATGTTAAGCCGAAGATGGTGTATGATGGGCAGCATTGCTCTCATGTTAGTCTGCAAAGGATATTCTGGCGATCTATGAATGTTTTCAGTGCCTTTCAAAACTGTACGCCTTTTTCGTGTTAAGTCCATACGGAAATTCATCACAAATCTGCCGTCCCTCTCAAACACATTTCATGAGGAACAAATCTCAAATCGTCACTCAAATAGAGTCCAGCCGATTTAGAAATTCAATCCAACTGCGGATACAACACTTCTGGTTCAGTGTCAGTGCAGAAGTTAATTAACAAGGCAAAGACGTGCTTACTTCATCACGTGGTCATGCCCACACCCTGAGGGCTCTGTTAGGCACGCCGCCAATTCCATCAGAAATGTCTTTGTTTCATTTCATGTCCACACATGTTTGTCTGGTTGTTTTTGAATAGAAATCTTCAGTAAGAATATTGGTCTAGCCAGCCCACTTCTCCTAGAAAGCGTCTAAATAACTTACGCTTTGCACGGTTTGACGGATGATTTATTGAATTGCTGCTGCCTTGAGCTTAAGATATCCATTGGCCGATGCTTTCCGACCCTGAGCTTGCGTCTTTTGGGAGTCACTGAACTCGTGCAATTTTCAACTCATTAAGATCAACATTTTCTTGCGAGTAGTGACACGGGGAATCGGGAACCCTTGTTGATTCATCTTCGTGCACCATACAAAGTTAGGGTGTTGCAGGAAGAAAACAAAAAGTATAAAAACTACCGCCGTAGTGTAATTCTGTCTGCATGCCTACGTGCATGTGTTTTGTGCGTGTGTGTGTGCGTTGTGTGTGTGCGTTGTGTGTGTGCGTTGTGTGTGTGCATTCTGTTTGTGTGCGCAAGTATGTGTGTGTGTGTGTGTGAGTGCGTGCGTGTGCGCGCGCATGAGTGCGTGAGAGCGTCATGAACACCCAAAATTGAATGGAAGGTTGCGGATTTAACTTCAGCATGTATGTACGACCTATGTATGTATGCTTGCATGTGTATTTGCTCCTATTGTAGTACTTCTTCATTAAGGATAGCTGTGGGTGAATGCGAGCGACGTCGAATCACTCTTGCAATTGGCGAATGACAGATTTGCACTTTAGATCAAGCAGAACTTTAATTTCCTTTCAATCTGTGTCGTTGTCGATACCAGGGACATTTCGTACATTGAAGCTGAGTTCACGAATATTTGTAAATATAAAGTGCTCATTTAAAGTTCTCGAAGGGAAAAAGTCGTTGAAAAATGGATCTGCGTTTCATTGACTCCAGGGAATGATAATCCTTGAGTTTCATCGACAAGAATGGCAATTTCAGCGGTCTCCATCACTCATCATAATGATAACTATTTGCTGAGAATGACACGCAGTAGAAGGAATGGCGGATGAACATCATCGCCGACCATACGTATTTCCGATCTGACGTAGATCCACAAATGTCTTGCTCTCCATTCAGTCAAAGCGTTCTCATCAAGTTTAGCACATTGAAGTCAAGTGTGACATGGCAAGTACGAAGACTTCTGTCGTATTCAAGCAATCTATTTAACACAGCTATCAGTTATTGCTCAATTCGTGAGGGGAAAATCGGGAGGCACCTTGAAAACCCCTCGCCAAAACTTGTTCCTGCAAGCTTGTCAGCAGACGCCGTCCAGCAGAAGCTTGTGGGAACGGATTGAAGAAGCACTTCATTGGTTACATGAGACAGAGGTTCCAATTACGGTTATCCCTCACTGTATTAACACCACGCTCACAACCTACGTACTGACGACCTAATCTAAACATGCAGTATCGGTCATTAGAAAAATTGGTTTGATCAAGTCTTATTTTTCAACCAGTAGAATGACTTCAACGCAATGATCTCTGACCCTAATGATCTGTGACTCTAATGCAAACTGTTAGCTGTGTATTTTTATCATTCATTTAAGAATCAGCACAATAGTATCCGTGTTTCTAGAACAGAGCCGCTGCAACAGGTATGTACTCAAAAGTGATCGTATTGCCACTCCACTACGTCAGCAAGAGGTCGGGAAATAGTTCACAGGTTCGGTCCGCCAGCGGTTGTCAGGTAGGGTCAGCAACACAGAGGCGCCTAGGACAGAATACAAGATTCGCCTGCTCTTGGCTTGTGCTGACCATGTTGTTGACCCGCTCATCGATTTGCCAGACCTCGAAAGCAGCCTTACCAGTATAGAGCGGACTGAACCTTCTGGGGCGATCTGAAGCTTCGATTTATCATGTTCGTTGAAGAACCCCCCAATACCAAAAAAACCTCACACGATGTCAAAAGTCTATGTGTTTACCGCAGAAGGTGCTTTGGTGAAATAACGTTCCAGTAACTCCTGCAATCTGCACATCGGAACGCATTCTATTATGACCAAGCCGGCGCCACAATCATTCTTTCAACTGAGTTGCGGCGTGAATCAGACTGTTCTCGGAACTGACAGGACAGTCGAGTCAAAAGGAGAACATGATCAGCACGACCCCGGTGGAGCTCAAGGTGAAGATGAGGAAGGACCAGAACAGGAGGTTGTCCACCGCACTTCCCACGTCGTTCCAGGTGATCTCGTCTTCCTCGCTGTCCACCACTTCGAACTCCTCGAACAGCGGGGAGTTCTCCACAGGTAGACCCCCCTCCCTGCATTCCCTCCTGTCTCCCTCCAGCTTCGCCCTCCTCTCAGGGTGGATCTTTCCGTCCCCCTCTGTGTAGAACGCCTTGTTGCTGAACTCCTCGGTGAAGCGTCCGCTGGAGTCATCGAAGTGGTGTGTCTTCGGTTCCTCGGGGTGCCTCCCCCTTGTGCTCCCGTTCTGGAATCGATGACGCGTATTGGAGTTCCTAGAGGTCGACGCCGGAGACGGAAGTCGTCGTCCGCGTTCTCGTCGTCGTTTTCGTTGCCGCTTGGAGAAGCAGACGAGGCACTTGAGCCTGTTGGGGACCGGTCTGTCGACGTCCTGGTGGATCATGTTCATCACCACGCCCGACGACAGCACGGACATGGTGCTCAGTGACAGCAGGATGGTCAGGTACACGGCTGCAAAGAGCAAGAGATGAGAGTAAGGGCGACAGCAGTCCGCAGGTGATGTATTCATGCACGCCTTACGCAAGTTCCTCTCTCCAAGGTCACAATCACTGCAATGAAATGATAAATATGCGTAGAGTAGCATAGCTCTGAGAGCAGGTTTATAAAGTACAAATTTACGAGACAAAATAAGGAAGTTTGGTGAGAAAGAAAACATTGTCCCGCCAAACAGGAATAAATTAAGGTGTCATGTACGTACAGTGTATGGGTGGAATTTAGTTATGTTCGGGGGCAATAGAATGACTGAATGTACCAGGACAAAGGGGGTGTCAGCTAACAAAAAACTAACTAACTTGAGCCATCAAATAAAAAACGCGCAGTGCTTTTGAATTTTTGAACACACGTCGAGTACTCTTTTTTCTTCTGGGTGAAAGAACTGAACGCATCGTTGGAGACAGCTCTTTCTTAACCAGTTTGGAGAATAACAAGGAAGGGAAGGGTCGGATGTCAGAACAAGTCACGAGGATGGCGTAAGAGAGAACCACACAAGACAGGGAAGGGGACTACACAGAAAAAGGAGTGGTGAATGGAAAAACTAGATGGGAGTTGAGAGGAAAAGGGAATTCGGAGGAGGAAGGGGGGAGGGGAGGAGACAGGGAGATGTTGTAAGGACAGATAATTACCATGCTACTCTTGTCAGCTTGCCAATATAACCGGGATTCCAGTATTAATCTTGTCTCTTGCGCTTCGAGCAGATAGCAAATGAACCGAAGAAGATTGATAAAATCATTTTGTGGATTAGACAAGTCTGAAATCGATTTCCTTGGGGCCGATCAGATTGTCAAGGAAAGCTCTGCAGACCATGCAGAACGATCAGACATGGTTTACACAGCAGACAGCGAGATTGATAGATGCGTTCAAGGTTGTATGGGCAGTGGAAATGAGGTCGGCCTTCTGGACTGCATAGTCGTCGAATACGTTTTGATTGTAGTTTGTGACATTTCTGCATGATGTGTCTATCACGAGATTTTTCCTGCTCCCCTTCCTGCTCTCACTTCCCCAACTATCTTAACGTGCATGTTCTCTCTCTCTCTATCTCTCTCTCTCTCTTTCTCTATCTCTATCTTTATCTTTCTCTCTCTCTTGCTCTCTATCTTTCTCTCTTTCTCTCTCTTTCTCTTTCTTTCTTTCTCTTTCTCTCTCTCTCTTTCTCTTTCTTTCTTTCTCTTTCTCTTTCTCTCTCTCTCTTTCTATCTCTCTCTTTCTCTCTTTCTCTATATTTTTTCTCTCTCTTTCTCTCTCTCTTTCTCTCTCTCATTCTCTCTCTCTCTCTCTCTTCTCTCTCTCTCTCTCTCTCTCTCTCTTTTTTATGTCTATATGAATGTCCTTTCCTCTCTGTGTGCGTTTAATTGTGTGTATGTGTGTGTGTGTGTGTGTGTGTGTGTGTGTGTGTTTATGTCTGTGTCTGCCTGTCCTATCCATTTTCTTTCACCCTCCTCAGAGTCTGCAATCGCTGCAGCACACAAGCACCTCTACTTCACATCACCAGAACGCAAACTCTCACCCAGGATGGAGATGCTCTCTGACGTCTTGGGCATGACCTCGCTGATGATGGACAGGTAGACAGTGAAGGACAGCAGGACTGTCACGGCCAGGGCCATCTTCTCCCCAGAGCTGGCGGGCAGCAGGAAGACCAGAACGTTGAGGAGAGACAGCATCATGACGGGCACGATGGTGTTGATGACGTAGAAGGTCCGCTTGCGCTGCAGTTTCAGTCTGAAGGTGACGCCGGTGTGGGCTGTGCCAGGGCGGTAGGTGGACGGATAAGCGTAGGACTCGGACACCGTGCTGATCACATCCCACTCGCCTGCAACGACAGGCAGATGTGTGCCGTCAGTGGTTATATCCATCAGCATGATGATGATGATGACGACGATGACCATGATGATAAAACTGATGATAAAGGCGATGATAAGAATAGCAGTTGTAACTGTGATGGTGGTGGTTGTGGTAGTAGCGGCAGCGACAGCGGTGGCAGTAGTGATGGTGGTGATGATATTAATGATGATGTCAGCGGCAACGATCATGACTACGACGACGATGATGATCATTGATGGATGACGACGGATGGATGACGACGGGTGACGGATGACGACGGACGACGGATGACGGATGGATAACGACGGATAACGGATGACGACGGATGATGGATGACGACGGATGACGACGGATGACGACGGATGACGACGGGTGACGGATGACGACGGACGACGGATGACGGATGGATGACGACGGTTGACGGATGACGACGGGTGACGGATGACGACGGATGACGACGGGTGACGGATGACGACGGATGACGACGGGTGACGGATGACGACGGTTGACGGATGACGACGGGTGATGGATGACGACGGATGACGACGGATGACGACGGATGACGGATGACGACGGATGACGGATGACGACGGATGACGACGGATGACGACGGATGACGACGGATGACGACGGGTGATGACGGATGACGGATGACGACGGATGACGGATGACTGATGGATGACGACGGATGGATGACTACGGATGACGGATGACGACGGATGACGGATGATGACGGGTGACGGATGACGACGGATGACGGATGACGGATGACGACGGGTGACGGATGACGGATGACGGATGACGACGGATGACGGATGACGACGGGTGACAGATGACGACGGATGACGACGGATGACGACGGGTGACGGATAACGACGGTTGACGACGGGTGACGGATGACGACGGATGACGACGGATGATGACGGATGACGACGGATGACGGATGACGACGGGTGACGGATAACGACGGATGACGACGAATGACGACGGATGACGACAGATGACGACGGATGACGACGGATGACGACGGATGACGACGGATGACGACGGATGAAGACAGATGACGACGGATGAAGACGGATGGCGGATGACGGTTGACTGATGACTGATGACGGATGCTTGATGCTTGATGCTTGATGATGATTGATGATTGATGATTGATGATTGATGATTGATTGATTATGATGATGATGATGATGATGATGATGATGATGATGATGATGATGATGATGATGATGATGATGATGATGATGCTGATGATGATGATGATGATGATGGTTGTGGTGGTGGTGGTGGTGATGAGGACGACGACGAGGACGACGAGGATGAAGACGGTAATGATGACTGTAATGCTGTTCTCATCTGCTCGAGCCCATGGTCACGAAACTTTCGAGGCCTGTTCAAAACCCAAGCAGTTATTACATACACCATCCAATGTCTGGCAAGAATCGCAAGTTGCTGCCATGAAGGTTGGAGTCAGTGATTACCTTGCTGTGCCCCTTTTACCACTGGTGTTAGGTAGAGATGCATCTTCGCAAAGACTCATATGTGTGTTCTTTTCTTATATTCCTTACTAGTGTTTATATTGGTGTAAATGCAACAACAAACACACGCATAATTTTGGAGAAGTAAGCGGTTTGCCTGTCATTCAGACAATACTATATATCAGTTTGGAGTTTCAAGTCCCCGTGACTCACAAACAAACATCATGCATATGGAACATGTAAATCATATGCAAAACAATGTCAGCAGACCAGTATGTACATAGTCCTGTGAGGGTGTACATTCGTAGTCAATACATGCAAACCGAACCTGTAATTTACGCTCCACGGAGGTTGCCCAAGATTTCCGTTTAACCCTGAGGAAAAACTGGAGCAGCAATCAGCAACGGTTATACACCCTGACGTATTTTCTTCACCCTCCATTACGTGCATCTTCTGGATTAGTAGCGAGCAAACATTTTTGAAAACGCATCCATCAGCAGAGGCATCCAAGCAACGGATTCAATTTGAGCGTGAAAAGGGTGCTTTTTTTTTTGGCAAAGCGGGAAAAAGAACGAACCCCCCAAAATGTCAGTTTGAAAAGTGACGCAGCTGTAACAAAAGTTTTGCACTCTTCATGAGGGAAAAAATGCAGCAAAACGAATTGATTGGGTACATAGTCTACGCCCTACAGTAAAAATGTGCTCAGGAAGTCCTTCAGACAGATTCCCTCTCGATTGAAAGCAAATATTTGAGATGTACGGGTCGATCTTTAAGGCAAAGATTATGAGGATGGCGGAGGGAAATGGTCTCGGGGGATCTTGCTTTTGAAAGGCTCTAACGAGCGCATTGTAAATGCATCGGCTGGTAAGCGTTATGTCTCTTCGTAAAATGGAATGATCATAGCTGCAAGGAGGCAAAACCAATGCTATCCCTACGAGTTCGGTGATAAGATTTGTAGCGGTCGTCGGCCCATTAGCTGTCCACACAAAGCAAAATTCAGAGCAAAAAGTAAGAGATTTGGAGGAGAGTGCGGCCTGCTTTCATTGATGACGGTTCTATGGCGCTATCGTTTGCAAAGAACTGAATTACAAACCATCGGGGTGGAGCAAAAGAGGCGTGAACTCTGAAGTGCTCCTGAGTTTGAACTGCAGCTTCGGATCAATGAAAGCAAGAGCCTGGAAAATCGGTGTTGTGCCAATCCTTCAGGCGATCGCGTGACGTGAATCAAACGCTGCAGGCAAATTTAGAAGGAAATAGAGTCACTGAGATTAAAATGTCGAAAAAAATAGTTTTGCTGTTTATATAGTCGGGTGACATTTAAATTGAAATCATCTTTTATGTGATATATTATCAGATATTATTGCTATTATTAAAGTCAGATTTGATTACTAATCGTCTATTAGGAATATGCGTGCAAATGTAAACAAGTTAACATTGTCAACAGGCAAATTATGTTTTGATTCTTTTGTTATTCAGCTGAGACATGATGGTAAATGCGGAATGCATACTGTTTCGAAATAAAACGTCATAATGCGGTGTAGTTACCCATCCCAGTTAGAACATGCGAAACTATGAATAAACAAGATCCGCGAACCTTGTATTTATTTATTTACTCCCTGATCATTTAGATAAAGTAGAGGAATCGGCGAAACCGTTTCATTCAACCTCTCGTACAAGTTTGCTCAGATGGAAAATCTTCCGAGAAAACACTGCATATATCTTCGTCTGTAAGTTTGATGGGATTAATTTACAACTGCCTTTCTAAGAAAATTTTGATGATACTATTTAAACACAAGACATCTGCATTTGCTGAATATGTGCCCGTACATTAATAGACCAGAAAAAAGTTCATTTAACAATCAGTTAGAAGGTTCACTTAACAATCATTTAAAGTAAAGTAAAAGTGTGGTTTGATATAGCAACTTATCACTAATGTCTGGCTCTCAAACCGGTTTACACTGCCCGAATTAGTGACTTAGTCTAGCGACACGCATGTGGTCAGAGATCACAAAAAGACGAGTAAATATCAACAAAGAATTAGTTAGGTTTTCTTTTCTTCTTTTTTCATCCATTTACTGCAATACTGCACTCCTCTGTATTTGACAGATATGTTAATTATCCATTTGTACAGACAACTGCTGTTGTGAATAATTGCGTCAAGGTCTGCCTTTGGAACCTCGGGGTTGACGTTCATTGTAGCGTGACTGCGGCACTTTGCTTTCTGCATTTAAACGATACTTCTATGGTCCTACAGTTAAGGCCCCAGCCATTGGAAATCATTGGTCGGTCGAGGATCTGCCTGCTATTTCTATCCTAGACATAACGTGCACACGGTTGCATCTGCAACACCATTCTCCCCGTACGCGACAAATACATTCATAATTGAGAAACGAAGATACGAGACATTAGAAATCATTGCCTCAATATATTCTTTTGAAGTTCGCACCGCACTTTCTGCTTCTGACGAAGACAGGCATGACCCAGCAGGAAAGTCACCTACCGTTGGGAATCATTGGTTCCAACTCCACCGTCGGGGCCCCGGGCATGACGTCCAGGGTGCGGTTCGTGTGCATCCACGTGAGGAACTTGATGTCGCACGTCTGGACGTCGAAGGGGTACTTGCCGATGTTCACCTCGCAGATGGTCTTGGTCAGGATGCCTGGCTCCCAGGAGATGAAACCCTCGTGATTCACGCTGATCAGCACGGCGGCATTCCCCAGCTCCTCAAAGCTCTGTGCACTGAGTACACAGAGATATGAAGTGAAGTTGAGCTGCTGCGGCCTAACAAGGGAATTAATCAGTCAAACGCATAGAACTGTAATATGGAAATTTCTTCCTGCTGAGAGTGTCTGAAACATATACTGTTTATTTTTACTATCAATTCTTTTCCCACATTAGTTACAAACATTATATGGCTGCTTCCAACAAGAACATTCATTTATGGATAATTTATCAACATGAAAATTGAAAAATATTATTATTCATTTCGAGCTGCCAGTGCTATTCTCGCGTCAACAAAAACTCCCTAAGACGTGTTGCCCAAGGCAAATATCTTGCGAATGTGGCGAGGAAATTCAGGAAAGCGCGAGGCGAGTGATTTGCGCAAAGCTCCTCGCTCGCAAGGAGACGCGATGTATCGTGAGGCGGCTTTGGAGATACCCAGCCGCGGCTAGCGGGGAATGTCAAAATGGCGGAGTCGATGCACTTAGGAGCATCGAGGCAGACCATTTTGGGCAATATTGTCAACGTGTTCATCCGTTTTAGTTTTGTTTAACAATACAAAAATTCAGTTCAATTCGAGATATTTTGCTGGTATCTTGAATCACTTGAAAAACTGTCGTCAGTTAAATCGGAGACAATGAAACAGTTTATCAAGGCTCGCCTGGAGGCAATCATGTTATTCGCTTGGACTTCCGCCTTGCCAAATTGACTTGGCGTTTCCTAATGTATTTGTCCTCACTTGTCCTCATTGCAAGAAAGCCCCTGCAAGCTCGGATGCTGCACAATACGTCCCAGTTCTCTTTTAGTAGGCAGATTGAATCATACGAAGTGAGGTTGTCGTCTGTTTCCGTCTTATATTTCCATGGTTACAGGCGAAAAGAACTATTTGTTTATTTCTTAGTTTCTAATACTGACGGATACCAAAGTGTGCCGCTTCTCTTGCCTCCGCAACCTGAGTCAGGCTGACGACTGCTCGGCCGTGGAGTACACGCACACAAGGCAGTCGTCCTCGCTAGTCGTTATGGATGTGAAGCGGTAAATGTCTACAAGCGACACGGCATCAAAGCTTGAACGCTTTCACTTGAGATCCCCACGGTCAGTCTTGAGCATCGGACAGCAGGGCATGATCTCAAATTGGAGATGCTGGACACAGTCAATCTGGTCAGCAGTGAAGCCGTGTTCCTGAAGGTTCAACTACGCAGGACTGGTCATGTGATCCACTTGGTCACCACTCGCCTGCAACGGCAACTTTATTTCGGAGAACCTTTGCACGGTCGCAGACATCAAATGCGCCCTAGGAAACACTACAAGGACTCCGTCAAAGATGGCCTCAAGCACCGTGGAATTCCTGCCATATAGTTGGAATGGCGTGCTCGGAGTCCCAGGACTGCCGGGCTTTGACGAGGCAGGCCATGTTAGCCTTCCAGAACAGCCGAGGGGACTGTCATTAGTACCAAGGACTAAAATGATAAAATAAATAAAAATGCAGCACACGCTCATGCACTTTGCTCGATATGAAATGTCTGATTACTTTTTGCAGTGGGCGAAAATTTTCCCGAAGGACTGGAATGTAATAGAGTCTAGTCAAGAAATATACAATCTTTTGATTAAAAAAAAGTACCAAGGACTGCAGAAAGCCCTCATCACCCATCCTGCGACAGCTGTTTTCCAGTGCCCACACCGTCTCTGAGTATGTGCATGTACATCCAGGATTAGACTCATCAGCCAGACTAGGACCCATGAACGAGGACTGCTTAGCATGTGACATTGAGCCGATGGTCAACCGAAAATAGAGAGAAATGGTGCTCCGCCCTTAGAAAGTCCTCCCGTAGTATTCTTGGTGTTTCAGTTGAAAAAGGCGCCCAACATTTTGATATGCAGCAGAAGTCCAATACAAGAGTATCACGTCACATTCTTTCATGTGTCATAGTTCCAGCACTTATTCGAGGATTTCAGAGCTATTTCACTGTTGATTTTCACAATTTGAGATATGATGTGAGGCTATGGTTATTGTCATTACGATCAGTCTATATCAAGTTTGTCGTTTTGTATTATGGTATATAATCAATTTTGCAATGTAACAGATCATTTAGGTACCATACAGCACGACTTATAGTTGAGAGAGACCATAATCAATATCATTCTAGTGCCTAACGATGACTTGTACTTTGGGTTGACATTTTTTCTCCTTTTCAAATACGCAAGCTAATTCAAATGCTGTTGTCAGCGCTACAGTGCTGGCAACGAGTTGTCATCTTTGAATAAGGCAGGGAAGGTGCGTGTGTCCGAAATGAAGACAGCCTTCCCCGCGATAAGGAGAGCACCAGTAATGCGTGTGACAGGAGCAGATGCAGGCAGCCCTGATAAGAACTGACAGGGGGTGGGGTGTTTAGGGGGAGGGGTGTGTGTGAGAAACTGGGGGGGGGGGGTGTTAATGGGGCGGAGGGGGGGGGGAGGAGTGAGGACTGCGGGGTGGGGTGGGGGGAGGTTGAGAGGTGGGATGTAAGCAACGAGCACGAACAAAAGGATCTATGACGGAGAAGAGAAGAGTGGAGGACGCTTGAAGAAGGCGTCTCTCCTCGCCCTCACAACAAAGAGCGACCGCCATCGAGGTGGAATTCGCTCGGAACAAGAGGAGCCGAGTGTTCTCCCGCGATGCAGTCCAAGAGTTTCTCCACCGCTCCCGTTGTCCTCCTGGGATCGAAGGACAGGCCCAGCTCTGTGTGGCCTCTTGTCCTTCCCCTCCACCGCCATGGCCACGTGTCTACCTCTGCGGGAGACCCGGATGTTCTTACTGGCAGTACGAGGCTGCCCACGACAGACTGACACTGAAGCAGAGTTACCCCTCTTTGTCAAACCAGGTGTGCTCGTAGATAGAGAGCGATTTTTTCCCTACACAGATTTAAGTTACTTGGCAAGGCAGATGAGCACATCCAACGAAGTATCGTAGGCCACTAATAAGGGAGCGTTCAGTTTCTTCCTTGATGGGAGGGAAATGCAATATTGAGTTGTGCAGAAACTTTATGTGACTACCATAAAAATCATATCAACTTCCAAAGCCTTCCGATTGCAAATTTCAGTTTGAAAAACATATTTTGTTCCAGTGGAAAGTCATTTTCACAGCTCAACAATGACACGAAAATGAAGACTTTGCATGGAGCGGCTGAATTTGTGAGGATATGCCTTTTTTGCAACGTAAATATGTTGCGTGTGACATTATTTAAAAAGCAAAACTCATATAATTATGGTTTCCACCGAGAACTGCTTGGTTTCCTTCGTCTCTTCATTTTTGTATTTTTCTTTCACCGTCTGATAAATTGAGCTTTGTTTTCGGCCAAAAATGTCAACATAATAACATAGGACACAACGTGTCATTAATTTACTCAAAGTCATTTTTGTCGAGAGATTTGTGGCCTCGAGAACCATGAGGCTTATCCCACTATGACATAGTTCCTATTGCTTTCTGATTCACACTTAGTTCCTCCTTTTGTATGACTTTTGTAGCACAAAGTAGCAGAAACACCTGACGTTCTGTTCTAGCATACACGTCCCATAGTTAAGCTGATCATCAGGCAAAAAAAAGGAATACACAAGTTAATAAACTGAAGGAAACTAGGGGCTTCAAAATATGCACCCTCGGGTGTTTTTGCTTCTTTCTTCTTTTCTTCGGCTTTGTCGATCAGCAGGCTACAGAAAAGGAATCTCTCATGGAGAAATAAGTCATGGCACTTGAAGTCCCATTTCGAAACCAAGAATGAGCCAGCGGGACGCCATATTGTAGGTCGAGCAGTGATAGTTCTTCCGTTCTAAGCTCCTGAAGCCATCTTTTTGTTCCTCCTGTCGCTGGAGAGTTCCCAAGGCGGAAGGAAAGCGAGAGTCAATAGCAGCGGTGGGCCAACGTGCTGAGGCTGGAGTTCTTAGAAGTGGGGAAGTGAACTTGCAAGTGGAGAGACTTGGTGTCTAGGTCATTAGGGGAGAAGGCTAGGAGGTATTCTTCCATCCGTTCACCCATCCGTTCATCCATCTATCCATCCATCCATCCTGCCAGCCAGCTCTCCTTTTCCCTTTCCTCTTTTCTTCATTGCCCTTGCATTTGCGCAGACATGAAAAGGACAAGAATTGTACGCTTTGCAAAGTGTTGAAAACAAACTTTATTTGTGCATTTCGATGTCTTTCCTTTAACAAAAATTCAGTCATTAAAATAATTTTTGATTAAGTTTTCTCCTATTGCTTTGAGCAAGATTTTTCATGACAACACCAGTCTATTTTGTTTGGAAAAATAACAACAACGGCGATTTGATAACCTAAACTAACTGAATGGGTATGTCTTTTTATCCTGTATGCATCCATGAATGAATAGAAGAGAGAGAGAGAGAGGGAGAGAGAGAGAGAGAGAGAGAGAGAGACAGACAGACAAAGAGAGAGGGAGAGAGAGAGATTGATTGATCTATATTCGGCCGATGACCCATTTAATATAATACTCTATTTACAAGCTTTAAAACAGTACAGCATGAAATACAGTACAACGACAATGGAAACCCTAAAAGTAGTGAACACTATTCACTACTCATCACCGGATTTATACTCTGTATGTCAAATCTCGAAGGGAACACATGTACATTTTGTGTACAGTAAATATGTTTTCACGCATAGTTGCAGCCTTGTGTGCTTTATTATGCGCAAGACTGCAGTATTAATTGTGCAAACACATGAACCTCTATTTTTGCAACATGTTCTCTGCTTTCGACATTTAAAAGCATAAAATACAGGCATTGCATAGCTCTCGTTTTTCGAATTTCGTGAGAGAGAGAGAGAGAGCGAGAGAGAGCGAGAGAGAGAGAGAGAGCGAGAGAGAGAGAGAGCGAGAGAGAGAGAGAGAGAGAGAGAGAGAGAGAGAAAGAGAGAGAGAGAGAGAGAGAAAGAGAGAGAGAGAGAGCGAGAGAGCGAGAGAGAGAAAAAGAGAGAGAGAGAGAAGAAAAGTGATTGTCAACATTCTTTGGGGACAGAAAAGTGTTGGTGATTTCTGAACATGAACGTTTTACATATGACCACATTATCTTTGCAAACGTACATTATTTTGATGCGTCTGAACAAATCTGCCATATACATATTTGCTTTTATCTACAAAAATTGCAGTTTCTTTCACAGCGTTGCTTTAAATGGATCTTAGTTTCCAGAACAAAGTCTGCTATTTAGCTGACACGCGTTTTCTCATTCCAGAGACAAAAGTGATGGTCCTAGACAAAAGGTGCTCTTATAAGAATAAGAGGGATGAGGCTCTTATAACCCAAACAAAGTTGCTCCTCTCAGAACTCAGCGAAATGCACGTCATTATGAATTTTTCGAAATACGTTAAATACCAATCTTTTTCTTGAAAGTTCAAGTTTTCCAAGAAGTTTTTACCAGAAGTCAGAAACTTTTGCATGATTAATAAGGTTAAACAGACAAACATGCAGCATGCAGGTGTCAGGATTTTCAGGAGACATTTTCCGCTGTCAAAGTCAATTTTACGGTGCTCATTTTGCCACATTCAATTCAATTCAATTCATTTTCATTTCAATTCAATTCAATTATTTTATGTATTGAGGGTATACACTTGTACAATAAAAGTTCATCTTCCAGTGGCGCTCATAATAAAACATTGTGACAAGAAGAATGAGAATTCTCTCTCTCTCTCTCTCTCTCTCTCTCTCTCTCTCTCTCTCTCTCTCTCTCTCAGTCTTTCATTACATCAGGTTTTCTCTCACACACATCGTGTTATGTGAGGAAAAAAGGCAAAACTGTTCATAGGCCCACACACAAAGGAACAAGTCTAATCAAATGTATAATCTACTGAGGCTAACAGCAATATCTGAAAACATCGTGCATCCACAAAAAAAGAAAATACAAAATATCAGGAATTTCGGAGATTTGATTTTCTTTCATACATGAGGTGGTTATGTAAAAATGTTTCATTTTAACCGAAACAAGCAAAATCCAACTAACAAAAACATGAGCACTCCCAAGATGTATTCAGAAGAGCAGGAAATGACAACGTCTGCAGGAATAGGTAGCTTACTACTTTGCCCTGTCAAAAAGCAACGTCCGCGTGAGTTTTGTCTCTAGCGTGTCCCTCAGGCTGAATATTTTCACTTCTGTCTGGGGAAAGACGTGACTGTTTCTCACAAAATATGGGCTGCAGAGAGACATTGAGATGAAAAGGAGAAATTACTGTTTTCTTTAAACCGAAAAAGCATTAAAACAGTTGCTTGAGTAATGACAACCAAATAATTAACAGGAAATACCTTCAAGGAAATTGCCGTCCTTCGATTATCCTTTTATCCTTTCTTTCGTTTGGCTTTGCCTCCTCCCCCCCTCAACTATTCCCTCATCCCTCACCCCACCATCACTTCATTCACACACCACATATTTCTCTTCCTTCCGCAACTAATCCTGTTGTCGACCTCTGTACATATCGACTAACCGTGTCCTTGCTGTCAGTTTTTCCTCACACCTCACTAACACCTGCCTCAGCTACACGTCATTCTTATCGCCTTACACCCCCACCTCCACCCTCACTCCCGCCCCCATCCATCTCCAATCCATCCCCAACCCTATCACAGCTTCAAACCAATCGAATTTCCTTGTGCCTCCACCCCCATCATCCACCACCCCCATTCCCATCTCACACAGCCCCCCTCCCTTCAATTCCACCACAGCCTAACGCAATCTACATCGTCTAACACGCCCAAACCCCCCTCCCCTAAGTACACTCATCATCACACTACCCCTATCCCACCACACCCATACACAAGTGCTATTGACCAACGCACCCAACCCCCTCACCCATCCCCACCCCCATCCCCACTCCACCCTCATACCACCACAGCAACACACCAGTGCAATTGACCAACGCATCCATCCTTCTCCTCACTCATCCCCCACCCCCATCCCCACTCCACTCTCACCCCACCACAGCAACACGCTAATCCTTCAACGAATCTAAGCCCCCACCCCATTACCATCGCATCCATCCCCACACCACCCCAGCTTCCCATTGGCTCTATTGCCCAGAGCTCACTTCTCCATCCCCCACCAACCCCATCCCCACTCCACCCCCACACTATAACAGTTACACACCAGTCCTATCGCCTAAACCCACCCACCCAGCCCCACCCCCTATCTCACTCCCCGCTGCACCTACCCCAATTCACCCCCATCCTCCACTGTTTTATACCACTACTACATGTACTGTTCAACACCCCAACCTTACACATACATCCCCACCCCATCCCCCGCCTACTCCCCCAATATCTACCCTGTCCCCGCTCCACCCACGGCCCCGCAAGGAGCAGCTCTATCCTTGTTGCAAGGGTTTTGTCCTGCCTGCCACGGGGCGCGTTTCTTAGTCAAGTATTCTGCAATAATCTCGCAGGAAACTCGAGGCCTAGGGCGTTTCCCGCGCGGCGTCTCGTTCACAAGGAGGCACTCGTTGCGAACGAGGGTGGCCGAGGTAGCTCCGGAGGTACCTCGCCGCGTCTAGCAGAGGCCCGGATGAACCAAAATGGCGGAGTCCGTGTCAGTTGGGTTGCCGTCCATAGACGGCGGTGCCTGTAATGTGCTTCTCACTGTCCGAGAATGGAAAAGTATACGTACACAGTAGTAGTATTTGCTGTTAGAGTGTTCATTTGTATATTTTGAAGAGTATAGGTATGGGTTATTTCTGGACAACCACTGTGAAACATCTTTAATCGTTGCATACATGAAACACCGTACATGTCCACGCTCTGAATTATGTCCCTCGAATTATTCCGGAGTGTGCCATGGCACCATATTTTCTACAAAATTGTCTACAATTAAACCCGGGATGCTTCTTTTCTTTGAAAACGTTTTCGTGCCATTTGAGATGTCACTATGGTATGCTACATCAAGTGAAAAACTGTCGTGATGTCTGTATCGTCAGTTATTTTGTCTATCGGCAACTTCATCACCGTCTCTCGCGCCCATTCTAGTTCACTAGAGACTTTGCCTACCGGCGAAAGTATATCTAGCCCAGTTGACATCACGTGATGGAAGATTTTCGTCCAATTTATGCAAATGGAGGTCACACGAGAGGCTTGTGCATAGTCGATATGCTCCCTGACATACGCCGTAAAAGTAGTTCTAAGACTATTTCGCACAAAACTCATTTTACTCTTTTTAAGGCAATATACAAGTGTTTATTCGATAAAATAAAATGTTTGCGTTGAAATGGAAACACGCTTTGACATCTGATTGATTTTTGTAAAAAGTGGAGAGAAAAAAAGTATCAGAACGAACTATTTTTGGCGCAATGCTGTAACGCGAAGGGTCAAGTCTATTACGGGACCTGTGCCAGAGTCAATACTGACTCGGGTTCACAGAATGTCTCGCGCCAGGACGCATCCATGATATCTCGGACTTCCGCCTTGCCAGTTGATGATGGGCCGTGTAGCAGCCAAAATAGTATCCCGGCCAAAACAGTGTCCGGAAGTCATCGCAGAGTTATCTGCTCGGCTCTCTCTTTATGCAATTTTCAGCTCCTGCATGTGTTCTTCGCATGGAATATATCCCGACAAACGACGCATTAGTTGCTATACGAGTTTTTGTGTGTTTGGTGCATTTGTGTAGTTTAACACATAATGTAGCGTTCAAAAAAGTGTTTCCCGTGCAAAGCCGTCTCCCCTGCCGGAAATAATATGGGAGTCACCTCCCTGTAGTCTATTTTTAGTCTGGTTTTATAAAACGCGACCGTTGACTGACTTGGCACGCCCGGTGAGTTATGCTAAGATCCGGCCGCGTTAATATATGTGCGTTTTGTGACAAACGTCTTGCTCGGCGGTACTGTACTCCATGCACCTTAACGGTCCGCGTGATTCGGGTGTAATCTTAAGCTAAACGACGTTTATTGGCGCTGCTGAAATGGTCGAAGTCGGAAACATTCGGCAGCGCCAATAAACGTCGTTTAGCTTAAGATTACACCCGAATCACGCGGACCGTTTAGGTGCATGGAGTACAGTACCGCCGAGCAAGACGTTTGTCACAAAACGCATATATATTAACGCGGCCGGATCTTAGCATAACTCACCGGGCGTGCCAAGTCAGTCAGGCGGAGTGGCGGGTGCCGTCTCTTTTTAGAGTTGAATTTTCAGCACGTCCCTCGCAGATAACTCTGCGATGACTTCCTGACACTGTTTTGGCCGGGATGCTATTTTGGCCGCTTCAGGCCGTGTCTTAGACGTCATTCGATGCTTGCCTCGCCCTCGGCTTGCCCTCGAGAAAGATACCTATCGTAGGCAACGAGCCCGCGGTCAGTTCAGTACTCACGTGTTCTCCACGAGGACGTCTGGCAGCCAGACCTGGTGCTGGGAGACAGCGATGTCCTCCACCCCGCCAAACTCGCTCTTGTTCCATCGTAGAAACTCATCGTGCCAGTTCTGCACAAGGAAAGGAAGTGTGAAGAGTTGATGGCTGGATGTGTCTGTCTGTGAAGGAGAGATGTAGCTGAAGGATGCGGAGGTAAAAATGAAAGAGTTGATGGCTGGATGTGTCTGTCTGTGAAGGAAAGTTGTAGCGAAAGGATGCGAAGGTAAAAAAGGAAAGAAGAGGATGGGGGAAAAGAGAAAGCGCAGGTACATACGAGAGAGAGAGAGAGAGAGAGAGAGAGAGAGAGAGAGAGAGAGAGGGGAGGGGAGAGGGGGGAGGAAAGAAGAGAGAGAGAGAGAGGGGGGGGGGGAGGGGGGAGGAAGGGAGGGGAGAGGGGGGAGGAAGGGAGGGAAGAAGAAGAGAGAGAGAGAGAGAAAGAAAGAGAGAGAGAGAGAGAGAGAGAGAGAGAGAGAAAGAGAAAGAAAGAGAGAGAGAAAGAAAGAAAGAGAAAGAGAGAGAGTGAGAGAGAGAGTGTGTGTGTGTGTGTTGTGTGCGTGAGTGAGTGTGTATGTGTGTGTGTGTGTGCGTGCGTTTATTTGTGTATGTATGTATGTGTGTGTGTGCGCGCGTGCATGTGTGTGTGTGTGTGTTTGTGTGTGTGTGTATGTTGTGTGTGTGTGTTTTGTATGAGGTGTGTGTGTGTGTGTGTGCATGTGTGTGTGTGTGTGTGTGTGTGTTTTGTATAAGTGTGTGTGCTGTTTGTGTGTGTGTGTTTTGTATGTGTGTGTATGTGTTTGTGAGTGTGTGTGTGTGGTTTGTATGTGTGTGTGTCGTTTGTACGTGTGTGTGTCTTTTGTACGTGTGTATGTGTGGGTGTGTATATGTGTGCGTGTGTATGTGTGTGTGTGCGTTCATGAACACCAGTATGAAATAGTGTTGGAGTTTTGTCTTGATCATGTATGAATTTTTTTACCACCCGTACGAGCGGGTGCGTGCATACATGTGTACCTAAGTGTATGTGTACGGTTCTTTACCTGTAATTCACTTGCTGGTATGCTTGTAAAGCTACGCACACTTAACTTCATCATTGCGTTATGCGTTACGTTTGGCCCCTTGGAAGTTACCGCTAAAATGGAGGTAATTTACCAAGCCTAGTACTGGTACCATAGTCTAACTCGTTCTTTGCTGCATCACTCGAAATAGTAAATCTTTCTTCACTTGTATCTGGTCACTTCCCACGTACGTACCATGTTTATCCATCCACTTGTAGTCAGCACCTGGTTCTTCATGTCCTGTCAAACAGAGAGATTGTAAATCTTACAGCAGTGACAGAGTGTAAATCGCACAGTAGTGACAGAGTGTAAATCTTACAGTAGTGACAGAGTGTAAATCTTACAGCAGTGACAGAGTGTAATCTTACAGTGGTGACAGAGTGTAATCTTACAGCAGTGACAGAGTGTAAATCTCACAGTAGTAACAGAGTGTAATCTTACAGCAGTGACAGAGTGTAAATCTCACAGCAGTGACAGAGTGTAAATCTTACAGTAGTGACAGAGTGTAAATCTTACATCAGTGACAGAGTGTAAATCTTACATCAGTGACAGAGTGTAAATCTTACAGTAGTGACAGAGTGTAAATCTCACAGTAGTGACAGAGTGTAAATCTTACAGTAGTGACAGAGTGTAAATCTTACAGTAGTAACAGAGTGTAATCTTACAGCAGTGACAGAGTGTAAATCTCACAGCAGTGACAGAGTGTAAATCTTACAGTAGAGACAGTGTAATCTTACAGCAGTGACAGAGTGTAAATCTCACAGCAGTGACAGAGTGTAAATCTTACAGTAGTGACAGAGTGTAATCTTACAGCAGTGACAGAGTGTAAATCTCACAGCAGTGACAGAGTGTAAATCTTACAGTAGAGACAGAGTGTAATCTTACAGCAGTGACAGAGTGTAAATCTCACAGTAGTGACAGAGTGTAAATCTTACAGTAGTGACAGAGTGTAAATCTCACAGCAGTGACAGAGTGTAAATATCACAGCAGTGACAGAGTGTAAATCTTACAGCAGTGACAGAGTGTAAATCTTATAGTAGTAATAGGTGACAGTGCTGTTCTGCAGTACCCTAACTGGCTGGTGCGTAACACCCAATGACAGACTAATAGGAGTGACAAGTTGATCATCTTGTTTAGTTTTGCCCTACGCCATAATGCATTTCAAACATAAACACTATTCTTTGCTTTGTGCACAATTTGCTTCTTTGACTAAGCAATACGCACACGGTGCATGAGTACGGCCACACGCGCGCGCTCACGTACACACACACACACACACACACACACACACAAATACACGCTTGCGCACACAAACACACGCGCGTGCGCACACGCACACACACATACAAATTACACACACACATATATAGGCATGCACGCACGCACGCACACATAAACACACACACAAACACACACACAAACACACACACACACACACGCAAACACACACACGCAAACACACACACACACACACACACACACAAACACACACACACACACACACACACACACACACACACACACACGCGCAAACACATACACAAACACACACACGTACGCTGTCATAGTTGCCACCGATTTTCGCAACGAGGATCTCTAAAGCCGAGTGGTTAGTGCACGTGACCCGCAGTCACTTGCGGCTGGTGGGTACGGCGTTCGAAACTGGGCGGGTTCTGGGGTTACATCCTTGAGCAAGGGGCTAAACTCACACTGCTTCTCCCCACCCAGGAGTAAAACCTTGTACCTGTGAGGGCAGCGAGGGCACTCTGTGCCGCAATTAACTCTTTAACATCTGCAGCGCCCGTTGCTGCCCCACACACCCGCCTCATTTTCCTTTGATGACTGCTTGAAGTTCTGTGAAATTTTGAAGTATTATCTCCCGTGAGTCGGGATAAAAAGGATTAACTCCTGTTTGCGGCCGAGAGCCAGCATCGAGTTGAACGCGGCGTTGGGGCTGGTACCTGAGTGTGTGCGTCTTACCTGGTACCTGACTGTGTGCGTATTACCTGGTACCTGACTGTGCGTCTTACGTGGTACCTGACTGTGCGTCTTACCTGGTACCTGACTGTGTGCGTCTTACCTGGTACCGGACTGTGTGCGTATTACCTGGTACCTGACTGTGTGCGTCTTACCTGGTACCTGGCTGTGTGCGTCTTACCTGGTACCTGGCTGTGTGCGTATTACCTGGTACCTGACTGTGTGCGTATTACCTGGTACCTGACTGTGTGCGTATTACCTGGTACCTGGCTGTGTGCGTATTACCTGGTACCTGACTGTGTGCGTATTACCTGGTACCTGACTGTGTGCGTATTACCTGGTACCTGACTGTGTGCGTCTTACCTGGTACCTGACTGTGTGCGTCTTACCTGGTACCTGACTGTGTGCGTATTACCTGGTACCTGACTGTATGCGTATTACCTGGTACCTGACTGTGTGCGTATTACCTGGTACCTGACTGTGTGCGTATTACCTGGTACCTGACTGTGTGCGTATTACCTGGTACCTGACTGTGTGCGTATTACCTGGTACCTGACTGTGTGCGTATTACCTGGTACCTGACTGTGTGCGTATTACCTGGTACCTGACTGTGTGCGTCTTACCTGGTACCTGACTGTGTGCGTATTACCTGGTACCTGACTGTGTGCGTATTACCTGGTACCTGACTGTGTGCGTATTACCTGGTACCTGACTGTGTGCGTCTTACCTGGTACCTGACTGTGTGCGTATTACCTGGTACCTGACTGTGTGCGTATTACCTGTCAATCAACTATGTTTGTAGTCAGTGCCAGTGAAGGAGTGATAAAGCGGCCCAGTGACCAGGGGTAAAGTTTAAACGATTAGAGACCCAGGCATAGGCTGCTTTATAAAACAACACCTTTATCTTTATCTTCTGTTATAAAGGTTCAGTTTTTTGCTTTAAAAAAATACATATTCTACAGCATTTCCTTTGTCTCTCATTGTTCTCGTGTAGGCTGGAGGAACACTCCCTACTTTGGATGCGTTTCCTTCTTTTCATCCATTTCCGTTTCTTTCATCTTTCCATCTCTCTTTATCTTTCCCGCCACTGATCCTACACTACTGCACCACTTCAACTTTAAAAAGCAAATAATTATTTATCACATGGTTCTGCTCCTCCTGCGATGGACGCCCGAGAAGCAATTTCCCGTTGAGCCCTCGGGTTGTCACTGTCTTATGCATACCTGGTGGAAGAAGGGTTGTTCCTTGGCAAGACCATGACGAGGGATGAACGGAGATACAACTCCTTGAAAGTTCTTTTATCGATTTTTCATTTGCACTCCATAGGTGAATGCCTTCGAAAACAAAACTGAATGTCAAACAGTCTCGACGCTCTTGCAGTAATTTGCAGTGTTAACAAACAGCATGAAATCATTGAAACTGCCTTGTCTCCCATCCTTCAATCCTCCCTCGTCCGCTCTGTTATCACCGAACTTCTCCTTTCTCTCACGGAATACACCCTCGAATTTCTGTTTTATTGACCGCGTTTGCGTACAGTTTATTCAGTCTGCGAGACGTGTAACACTTGATGATCAACGTATTCCCAAAGAATAAACGATCCAATGTACAATCTCTACTTTGAAATCCCAGTGAGCATTCAACGATTATTGCAAAAACATCTCGTCTAAAGTTTGTTTACCAACTCCCACCGCTACTTCATAGGTTGCCGCACCCTGACGTGTCAATCAACATTTTGTATTTTGTCTCAACTCAGTTCAACTGCAAATTGAAATGTCTAATTTCTCATCGTCTCTTCGTGTGATTGAATTGGGTACTTCGATCAGACGCCCGACAAATTTCCCCGAGACATCGTTGGCTGGAGTGGAACATCAGATCCTGTGCGATGGTGTGGCACTGTAGACGCACTGCGAGGAGCGGGCGACTTCAAGATGGACGTGGGGAAGAAAGCGGGGTCCCAAATCCCAGGACGACAGTCTCCCATCGGAAATGAAGGAGAGGAACAGCTGTGAGGATGTCTGGGCAGGAGGCCCTCCCGGGATTACATGGCGTATGTCCACATCGCACTCCATTCAGTATCGGCGTCAAGGGTCGCACTCAACGCACGTTCCTTGTTTGGAGGAAGAGGTGCAGTTCGGTTATTGGCTCCAAGTTATGTGGCTCTTAATCGAAGTCTGGCCAAGGAACGGCGTGTTCATGATGATTTTTTTTCGATAATCAAGCGTGAATCCAATGTAGTTATGGGAGCGAATCATAAAAAGTATGACGCGTAAATGCGCGCTTAAAAATTGTTTCAAATAGAACTTCCTCGTGTCAGATATTCTGAAGCTGACATTTTTTCTCGCATCTAAAAGCTTTGTTATTTTCTTCTAGCCAGGATACTTGCATTTTCTACAGCCAAACTTCGTGAAAAAGTTTTCTTTTTCTCTTGAAGAAAATTACATACTCTTAATGGTTGACTGGAAAAAATCCAGAATCTTTCATTTTAGATATAAACGACCGGCTCCATCATGAAAATAGCTATTAAAAAGATTGCTAAGAAATTACAACTTAGGGGAAAAACAGAACGCCTGGGAGGATGAGAGACAGAGGAACTTCCAGTTTAAATGGCCTGGGGGAGAGGTCAAAAAGTGTTTTGCTCTTGCCGCACAAGATCTTATGAAAGGAAATGCCTGCATTCACGATTTTGACGGAGAAATTTGATGAGACGTCCTATTATCAGCGAATCGGCTTCACGTTTAATCGGCGCTAGACGCACAAGATATGAAAAAGTTGATGTGTCAGCCAAAACGCTCGAGGTGACATCGTTTGAAAGGAGGGGCAGCGTAATTCAAAAGCTGCATGACGAAATTCTTATGGAAAATGACGACACTTAGCAAACTGCCCCAGAAAACAGTACAGATTAGTGAACACTATCAGAAAATGAAAGAACTCTCTTTGAATGCACCCTAGTATCCACAAGACATCACTTTCGACGTAACCATTCGCGTTGACGCCAAAACTATCCCACTGTGCAATTTAACAGGCACATTTTCCAAGGTTTCATATTAGCCCTTTTTGCCTCACTAATGCAGTATGTACGAAGTGTCAATTCCAAATACTGTCTACGGTCTTTATTCAACGCAAAATCTAAGTCAACAGAAATAAAGTAAGTGGGAAAAAAAGAACCACAGAAATAGATACATTTGGTTTTGCTTTGATCACTGAGCAGACTTTTCTAAGCTCATCCACAGTACAGCATTATCGCGTATTTGTTTGAAATGGTCAAAGAAAACAGATGGTCCCTTCTACCATTTACACCGATGAAGAGCGTATCATATGTGTTAACATTCCTGACACTGTCATTTAGATTGTATTATAAAACTAAACAATCGAATACTACTTTATAGCCACTTGAGGACCAATGGCTGAGACAGCAGAGAGGGAATCCTGCTGGATTTGGCTGAAAAGAAAACGTGGAAAACGGCAATGCATCAGAGAGTAAACAGGGGACAGTCCATGGAGTATAAAGGTCTACATGTTAGCTCGAGGGGCTTCCATCTTTCCACATTCTCAGCCTGCGCTAAGGCAGACCATCGCACAGCGTACCCAACGACTGACAGGTACCTAGGACTATGACCCAGGTGTGCCCCCCCCCCCCCCGCCCCCTCCGCGAGAGTGTCAGGAAGACAGGGTAGAAACACGTGGGTCTCTTCCTCTGAACACCGTCAGTCGTCTCGCTTCTCCTGAAGTTCCTTGTCTTCTTGTTCTTTCATGTCGTCCACTGTGAAGTCTAGGCTCGTGGCTCTGTGATACATGACATCACATGGACGTGACTTTTCTACTTGACATATGCCCCGGATTTCTAAGGAGAACTACATGGCGCTCATTGAATTACACACTGCAAGCCACTCAAGAAGCCTAATCGAAATCATTGATCTCATCGCAGACAAAAATTAAGAGACGCCACCTGATAGACTAGTCAACGAAGGGGTTAACCTTCCTCGGTAACTGGAAATGAAGAGAATTAATTGCGATAAGCCGCGGCCACACAGTGACGTGATTGCAGGCGTTTGCTATGACGATCCCACACGAGGGCCAGCGCCTGCGTGGGTAGAAGGTCACTCCGGGGGCTCTCACCAGGTCGTGGATCATGAGGAGGAAGAGCGAGAGCTTGGCGTGGACCGAATGTGACTGGTTGTACACTGGAGGAATGTAGCGATTGTAGTTTCGGAACAGATGATGGTGCAGCCTGGCCACGTCATCTGCTGTCGCTGCTAAACCTGCAAGAAAGTGGAGAGAAGGAACGGTTGGTGGGAAACCATCTGAGTGAATCAGAAAAGTCAAGTACGTGGAAGGAAGGAGTGGTTATGTGCTGCCGTGATTTCTGCAAGACAATGGACAAGAAATGTCGGGCTAAGTATTTTTTCTCAGTGGCTTTTGCGTTATAGCAGTCGAGTGTGAGAAATGTGATTGTTTTTGGCTTTTTCTGCCGAACTGGAAATCGAAACTATTGTGCAATTCAAAATGACACTACATTTAAATAAATCTGCTTAAGAAGGTTAGTAGCAGGGCAGGCATGCGTATGCGAGCAGCAGCAGTTGTCTTTTAAGGGATGAGACGAATTCGGCAGGAGGTAGAGAGGGAGGAGAGGAGGGGAGGAGGAGGAAGGAGGGGGAGGGATGGAGAAGAGGGGGGAGGGGAGGGTAGAGGAGGGAGGAGGGAGAGGATGGAGGAGGAGCGATGATGCGAGGGCAGGTTAGGAGTGGGAGGAGGAAGGAGAGGAATGCGTTATGGAGGGAGGGATGGCGGTAGGCTGATGAGGAGAAGCAGGAGTGACGAGCTGGAGGAGGGAGGCAGTAAGCGGAGGAAGGGAGGAGGAGGAGGAGGGAGGGAGTGAGTTAGGGAGGAGGAGGAGGGGGAGGAGAGGGGTGAGGGCCGGAGGAGGAGAGGAGGAGGAGGAAGGACGGGAGGAGAGGGGGCGGAGAGAGGGAAGGAAGGAGGAGAGGAGGAGGAGGAGGCACGAGGCAGAGGAAGAGGAGGGCGGAGCAGGAGCAGGGAGGAGGGAGGAGTGAGTAGGAGGCAGTAGGAGGGGCGTTTAGGGAGGAGGAAGTGATGAGGCGGAGGAGGAGGAGAGGAGGAGGAGGAAGAGGAAGAGAGGAGGAGGAGAGGAGGAGGGGAGGGGGGGGAGGAGGGGAGGGGGAGGCGAGGAGGGGGAGGGGGACGGTGAGGGGACGAGGACAGGGGGGGGGGAGGAGGAGAGGGGGAGGGGAGGGGAGGAGAGAGAGGGAGGGAGGAGGAGGAGAGTGAGGGAGGGAGGAGTAGGAGAGAGAGGGAGGGAGGAGAGGAAGAGGGGAGGGGGAGGAAGACAGGAGGAGAAGGGAGGAGGAGACGATGAGAGAAGGTAGAGGAGGAGAGGAGGAAGATAGGCAAGGGGAGAGAGGAGGGGAGGAGGATGAGAGGAGGAGGAGAGAAGAAGGAGGAGGAGAGGAGGAGGGAGGAGGAGGATGATAGAGGAGAGAGGAGAGGAGCAGGAGAGGGGGGCGGAGGAGGGAGAGCAGGAGAGGAGGGGAGGAGGAGCGGAGGAGGAGAAGAGGGAAAGAGGAGGGAGAGGGAGGAAGGGGAGGAGGGAGGGAGAGAGGAGAAGGAGGAGGAGGAGAAGGGAAGAGAGAGGGAGGGAGGGGAGGAGGAGGAGGAGGAGGAAGGAGGAGGAGGAGGAGGGAGGAAGAGGAGGAGGAGAGGAGGACAGGGGAAAGGAGCAGGAGGAGAGAGGAGGGAGGAGGAGGAGAGAGCGGGAGGAGGGGAGGAGGGAGAGAGGGAAGGAGGAGAGAGGAGGAGAGGAGGAGGAGGAAAGGAGGAAGAGAGGAAAAGAGGAGAGGAGAGGAGGGAGAGGAGGGGAGGAGAGAGGAG
>JAWQFJ010023497.1:0-18920 GCA_034096865.1 Theodoxus fluviatilis | reverse complement strand
AGGTCTGCACCACACGGAAGGTAGGGGTGGTTGGTAGGTCGAGTGGAGGGTATAATTGAAGATGTATGTACTGTTTGGATTAATGTGCGGGTGTTGACGAGACAACCATATGGAGTATCACACCCTGGGCCTCGAGGCAGGGACAAGCGAGGCGCCGTGAGAGTGACTCGTGGATAAGAGATTGGAAGGGAAGAGGTTGAATATAATGGGGGAGACACACACACGACACGGGCACCCGAGACCAGAATACCCACGGCACGGCACGCTAGACGCACGGCACGCAACGGCGCCGCACACGACACACGATGGACACAGGATCACACACGACACCACACACGCAGCGACACACATTTCGAGAAAAAGAGGCATAAAGAGAATGATAAAGTTGATAGGGTTGTTGAGGGAGATTGTTGAAGGGTAGATGAACTACGCCGTGCCGCTTTCACTACATTCACTTAAACATTTATGTTTGTTACCACAATTCCGGCATGTGTCACAAGTTCCATGGGCTTCCACGATGTTTTCATTCTTACTTTAAGAATTTAGTGCACATATAATAAAATATGCATGGGGAATTCCACTTAGATATTTTTTTTTTGAGTATCCTTATATTTTTTATACTCTGGTCTTGCCTTAGAGGTTGGGGGGGAAAGGGAAATAAAATAAGTTTCAGAATTGTTTGTCTCTTAACGCCACAGGGTACAAGTCTCAGGTTTTGTTGCTAAATCTGACACTGTTGAAGGGGTCTAATATTGGTAATAAGTTACTGTATGCCTATAGCTCTTCAGCCATTTTTTATTATTAATGCTTGTTAATGGTACATACGTACCAACATATCGAATATTCATATCTCAAATTCCCTTAGTTCCAAAACAAGTAAGTTTTCTGTAGGTACACACCAAACAGCCATTAACTCCTCAAAGGAACATACTATGCCTTGAATACTGGTGTACTGGCTCGGTGATAGTGTAACCGCCAGTACTGTGTGTAAAAGAGGAGTGTTAAGGTTCGCTGTATTCGTCTCCTGATGCTGCCTCCCGGATAATTTGAATGACATACACGAATATGCTCTTTTTGTACAAGTGCAAAATAAAGATAACTCTTCTCTTCCATAATTGAACTTTTGTATAATTAAAAAGAATAAAGACATTTACCCGTGCAAAATCCCCTTAACAATGCTTGTGCTCAGTCATAACAAAATTCAAAGTTTATGCTCCTCTTTAGTTCCATGATAGAGTCCCTTTCCTTGGTCACAGTTGGGCTAACCCAAAAGAGTTCAAACCCGTATTTGTAGAAATAAATACTTCATACGGTGTGTCCAGCACTCTTGGTTCGAGTTCATCTGCATTCTGTAAACCATAAGTAGGTATCAACAGAGTTCCATGCGGAGCAACCTTAACCAGAACCACACCGAGCGAATGATACCATTTACAAAGAGAGGGTGTCTACCAGTTTCCCCGTATACAATTAGATTTGGTATCTCGATGGGCAAATTAAGAAATCTCTTCAGTGCTTCCAGATGTACAGTTTCAATTACATAACTATTGTACAACCCCCAAACCTCTGAAGAGCACAACAGCACACTGAGAACTAAGGCGTCCTACATTTTATAATATGCATTTAGTGACAGGCATTGCAATTTTCTAATACACATAGTGACCAAGGATTGCATTAGCTTTCGCCTTGTGTACATGGTCTAGTTGAAGTAAATTACATGATAACCCAGTGGTAAACAAAGATCCCAGGCACCTGTATTCCAGGACGACTTCCAACATGTTCCGCCACATAGCCACCATTTCTAAACACCATTACATTAGTCTTCTCTCGATATACAGAGTCCAATAACATCAGCATCTCTTTTCAGATAGTTTAGTTGATTCTGTACACCCACGACAGTGGCGGAATGAGTGCAATGTCATTGGCATACATTAACAAGTAAATAATGTTATCCGGTCTAATCTGGATGCCATGTTTACCGTTCTCAATCACCATTTTAGCCACATAATTCACTAAAAGAGCAACAATTATCGGAGACATTTTACATCTAACCCTACATATCATCTGCGCATATATTGCCTGAAGCATTTTCAACATCCTCCCTCGTATACCGAATGATAGAACGCTGTCCTCTTTGGTGCATGTTGCAAGTGGGGCAGCCATTTTAACACTGCTGCTGCGCCGTAGTATGATATTTCTACATCATGCTGCCACCTGTCGGTCACTCTCCGAACAAAAAGTAGCACCTTTGCCCACTTACCAAACAGTCGAGCGTTCTTACGAATTTCTATCTCACTTTTAAAGTTTTCATTTGACTCACCCTCGCATGCACATCTAGATAAAACTGGTTCAATCAGGCTCTCAGCTTGATGGCTCACCCTGAGTGTCTGGTGGCATTTCCTGTATTCTCTGAAAGTGTTGTTCACATGCGTAAAAATTGTAGATAGAAATGTTTTGAGTTTTCTTTGCCTCTTTTCCACTGAGCGAACATGGAGCTGCGCAATTTATATCTAATAAATCTCTCACTAGATACTTTTGCCAAATATTGTTGTATATATGGCAGTTTCTTATTTTTAAAAGTGTGCTTCATTATCAATTCCATTCCAAAATGGACATTTTATGTTAGATTTATGGTTTTTCTTGAATGCACAGATTTTCATGTCATTGCATCATAAGCGGTTGTGAATAAAAGCATACCGAAGTTTTCATGTTTACAACTGTGATGGTCCCCCATCTGTGAGACCAGCGAAGCCAATCAAGGGAATGAATAGAGAGAGCAGTGATTGTTATCCAGGTCTCCCATCTGTGAACCCAGCCACTTTGAAGTTAGAGTCAGTGGAAAGGAAGGAATAGAGAGGGCCTCTGTTATCTACGCCACATCGGTGAATCCCCAGGGGGTCGCCCTGGTTTGGCAATCAACATTCCTATGGGACCATTTTCCAGATATGCCAGTGCAGCCAAGCATGGCGTGTTGGACATTAAGGAGACATTAAGGAAGTGTCCTGTCAGAGTCCTGTCCAAGACTCTAGCACATCAGTCCCCAGGGAATAGTTAATTATGGGGGAGTCAGCGACAATTTAGTCTGAGACCACATCTGCCTCCCAATCTGGGAGTGGGGTCAACAGGTCACCACGACACGTCAGAACATGAGTGGCTCTCCCCCTCAGCATTGGAGTCATCAAAAGCAACAAGGACCGGTCACCTCTTTACTTTGGACTGACCACACAATCAGAGCACAAGGCTCCCCCGAAGTCCCTGCTGAGACAGAGTATTCCCTCCAACTTGTCTCAGAGGTGCCTGACCATCAACGCTGCTGCCGTCACCTCTTTTGCTGTGACCAGAGACGAGTTCCCATCAACGCTGCTGCCGCCGCTATCCCTTCAGCGGTAACTGTGAACCTCTACCTTTCCCTGGAAATTCTGGACTTGAAAGTCAGTAAACTCGTGTTATATGAACATTGTTTCATCGACAAACATTCGGAGAGCGATTTCAATAGACACATGAGATAAATCATCCAAGTGGAACTGAGGATAAACTTTAACATTCATTAATTAAGGCTGGCCTATTACTAACTATTCTTCTTGTGCATGCTTGATTTAACTATGAAGATATCATAGTTTGCCATTATTTGATTAAATTATTATTAATTGATTTCTCATGACGTCTTCTTCTGGTTTTGAGAGAAAGAGACAGTGCGAATGAAGGCAGTGAGTGTTATGTGTGCAAGTCAGGCCTCATCCAACCATTGATAAATTAACATACCCTTAGACTCAGAGGACGACTTGTAAGATATGTGGTTGGCCTCGTCCGAGATTTGATCCTTTTGAATTGATATCAAACATTTGAATTGATCATACAATTCTTTGATTTGATTAAGCTAGTGAATGACTTATTCCTAAATAGAAACTGAGTCAGAGCCAAGAACTGTAATAACTGTTTTATTAGCGCTGTGTTGTTATTCCGTGCAACAGTTTGATAGTCCTTTGCCATAGATTTTGTCTAAGATTTATCAGGGAAATCTTGAATGTGTGAAGTGTGAGAGCATCTGTCCTCCGACCTTTTGTTTAATTCCAGGTCCTTGGTGTATGTGGCAGTGATTTGACCTGTTGTCTTGCTTGTTGCGCTCGATTTGCTTTTGCGCGTTTCACTTTAGGCACGGTTAAAAAAAAATCAAAATGAAGCAAGTTTGTCTTGATTTTATTGAGACAAAGGACGTCACTCTTCTAGAGCATGCCAATAAACGTGATCTCCATGACATTGCTACTCATTTTAAAGTTTCGATTGGGGAGAAGTTAAATTTAGTCCAGTTGAAGGAGAAGCTAATTAATGCCCTCAAGCAAAGCAAATTGTTGGGAGTAGTTGAAGAGGCGACAGTGGATACCCCAAGGGACGTTAGGGTCGAGTCCTTTCAAGGTCCCCTAGAGACAGAGGTCAGCAGTGTCAAGAGTGATAGAGCACTTGAGCTTGAGTTAGAGCTCAAGAAATTGGAATTGGAGGTGAAGAGACTAGAGCGGGAAGCAGAGTGGGAGTTGGAGAAGAAACGGGAAGCAGAGCGAGAGTTGGTGGAGAAGGGACTGGAAGCAGAGCGAGAGCGGGAGCTTGAAAAGCTCAGGGTTCACGAGAGAGTCGAGCTCGCCAAGATAGAGCTTGAGAGGGAAACGTTAGGGAAGGGAGATTCCGCCAGAAGTTGTGAAGAGGGCTAGACTGCGCTCACCACCCGCGTGGGCTAGACTGTGCTCACCACCCCGCATGAAGGTACCCTGCTTTGATGAGAAAGCAGTGGATACTTTCTTTTCTCATTTTGAAGCCTTAGCCGAAGGTGGAAGGGTCGACAAAAGGGAATGGGCAGGGCTGGTACACCCGGTTCTGACGGGAAAGGCCAGAGAGGTATTTCTATCAATGTCCTCCGCGGACCGATTGGAATACGACACACTAAAGAGGGAGATTCTGGAAGAGTACAAATATGTACCTAAGCACTACAAAAAAAAATTAAGAGGTCGAAGAAAGAGGGAAAGCGAGACCTACAAAGAGTATGCGCGAGACCTCAGGGGAACGGGGAGTAGACAGTGGACAGATGCGGCGATAGGAAGGCAGATGGAACCAGGACAAAGGAGATGAGTGAATTTGATGCCTTTATTAGCGAAGGCCAGGTTGCTCTAAAGAGTGGAAGGGCCAGGGGAGTTAAAATCCTGCGCGTCACTGGGGCAGCCGTGACACTCGATAGGGAAGGGATCCTGACCTTCAATGGAAAAACGTCCACGGGATGAATGGTTTTCGTCAGAAGTGTCGGGGCAGCACGGATTTGCCTGTGAGCGTGCACTGCCTGACGATAACAAGTCACGTAGTCAATGGACTCATGGAAGTAGGGGTATTGCCGAAGTCACATCCCTTGCCTGAAGGAGTTGATGTACTCCTTGGCAACGACTTAGCGGGAGTCGCCATCACAACAAGAGTTGTGGAACAGAAGCGACTCAAGTCGGAAATCTCCCAGGGGATGGAGGTCTCAGAAAGTCTCCCAGGGTATACGGTCACCCAATCACGAGGTAGATTCGGTAGACAGGCAAGGGAGTATGAGAATAAGTTTCGACGTAGTAAGAATTTCAGAGAGCGGATGAAAGTGACGCAAGAGTTGGCGAGAGAGCATTCGCAACCGGTGCGAGAACGCATGAAGGGTTCGAAAGGGTCTGAAGGGAAGTTTGTGACAGGAGACAGGGTGTTGGTAGCACAAACCAGTAACCCGGGCCTTTGCAGTCAATCTTCTGTGGCCCCTATGAGGTGTTGCGTCAAGTCGGGCATGTGGAATATTTTGTCTCCACACCAGACCGACGGAAATGAACGAGAGTGTGCCATGTCAACATGCTGAAATGGTATCACTCTTGCAAGCCTTCCGCTACACCTCAGTTAAATGGTAGGAAGACACCAACTTCTGTTTTGACAGGGCACGACCCAAGGGAAGGTTTCAATGATCACTCTTTCGAGCCAGGGGTCTCGCCATGTCTCTCCCATTCCGAGGTGGTTGAGCACTTGATCTCACTCATCAGTCGTCTCAAGGGGAAGGAAATAGCAAGACTTGGGGCTATTTTCAAGGACATTGCATGTGCGCTCACCGATTTCGTTGAACACTAAGTGAGCGCAAGCTATTGCAAATTGTCTGCCGCATTTGTGGGAAGTGGGAAGTAGAGTAAAGCAAGATTGGGACGGTTAATTAACAAGAAAAGTTTATTCCTGTCGGGTTAGAACTTGTACATGACAATTTTTATTTCAGTTTGGAGAAGCACTTGGAAGGACTGGGTCAAGTCACTGACCACTGCATGCTTCATATTCCATATAATTTTGTAATTTGCTTATGATATAAAGTGCTACTTGTATTTGTCTGTCCTATCTCTAACTGTTTAAATGGCCAGCCTAGTATAGAAGCCCAGCCATAAAATAGAAATGAATATTTAATTCATATGATTCATTCCCTCTGAGACTGTCAAAGGTGAAGAAGTGTGCAAAAATTTTAAACACCTTTTGAAGTTATGGTAAATTTTTTGTTTCCAAGGGGGGAGGTGTGATGGTCCCCCATCTGTGAACCCAGCCAAGCGAATCAAGGGAATGAATAGAGAGAGCAGTGATTGTTATCCAGGTTCCCCATCTGTGAACCCAGCCACTTTGAAGTTAGAGTCACATCAGTGAATCCCCAGGGGGTCGCCCTGGTTTGGCAATCAACATTCCTATGGGACCCTTTTCCAGATATCCCAGTGCAGCCAAGCATGGCGTGTCGGACATTAAGGAGACATTAAGGAAGCGTCCTGTCAGAGTCCTGTCAGAGACACTAGCACATCAGTCCCCAGGGAATAGTTAATTATGGGGGAGTCAGGGACAATTTAGTCTGAGACCACAGCTGCCTCCCAATCTGGGGGTAGGGTCAACGGGTCACCACCACGCGTCGGAACATGAGTGGCTCTCCCCCTCAGCATTGGAGTCATCAAAAGCAATGAGGACCGGTCACCTCTTCACTTTGGACTGACCACACAATCGGAGCACAAGGCTCGCCCCGAAGTCCCTGCTGAGACAGAGTATTCCCTCCAACTCTCTCAGAGGTGCCTGCCCATCAACGCTGCTGCTGTCACCCCTTTGGCTGTGACCAGATACGAGTTCCCATCAACGCCGCTGCCGCCACTATCCCTTCAGCGGTAACTGTGAACCTCTACCTTCCCCTGCAAATTCTGGACTTGAAAGTCAGTAAACTCGTGTTATATGAACATTGTTTCATCGACAAACATTCGGAGAGCGTTTTCAATAGACACATGAGATAAGTCATCCAAGTGGAACTGAGGATAAACTTTAACATTCATTAATTAAGGCTGGCCTATTACTAACTATTCTTCTTGTGCATGCTTGATTTTAGCTATGAAGATATCGTAGTTTGCCATTATTTTGATTAAATTATTATTAATTGATTTCTCATGACCTCTTCTTCTGGTTTTGAGAGAAAGAGACAGCGCGAATGAAGGCAGTGACTGTTATGTGTGCAAGTCAGGCCTCATCCAACCATTGATAAATTAACATACCCCTAGACTCAGAGGACGACTTGTAACACGACGAATAAATACTGTTCACATTCAAATAAAGTCTCAAAGCTCCTATAAAAACCAAATATGTTGCTGGCACTAAGATTCGAACTCCATTCGTGTAAATTCCATTCTCCCCACCCAGGAGTAAAACGGGTACCTGGGAGGGCCGAGATGGAAGATTGTGAGAGATAACTTTGGCGTGTACATCTATAGCCTGGTTGCTTGCTCCCCAGGGAGTGGAGATAGTGTTGGAGTGCAGCCTGGTTGCTTGCTCCCCAGGGAGTGGAGATATGTTGGAGTGCAGGCTGGTTGCTTGCTCCCCAGGGAGTTGAGACGGTGTTGGAGTGCAGCCTGGTTGCCTGCTCCCCAGGGAGTTGAGACGATGTTGGAGTGCAGGCTGGTTGCTTGCTCCCCAGGGAGTTGAGACGATGTTGGAGTGCAGCCTGGTTGCCTGCTCCCTAGGGAGTTGAGACGGTGTTGGAGTGCAGCTGGTGCTCCCTGAGGAGTGCAGCCTGGTTGCCTGCTCCCTAGGGAGTTGAGACGGTGTTGGAGTGCAGCCTGGTTGCCTGCTCCCTAGGGAGTGGAGATGATGTTGGAGTGCAGCCTGGTTGCTTGCTCCCCAGGGAGTTGAGATGATGTTGGAGTGCAGCCTGGTTGCTTGCTCCCCAGGGAGTTCAGACGATGTTGGAGTGCAGCCTGGTTGCTTGCTCCCTAGGGAGTTGAGACGGTGTTGGAGTGATACGAAGAGGTGGCCCAACGACCAGGGAGTAACTGTGTGCTGTTTGAGCATCCAACAATGGGTGAAAGTCGCAATACAAAAAGAGCACCTTTACCTTTAAATAACAGCCCCACATTCTTTATTTCAACCATCCAATGAAACATTTCTGAGTGCCACATACATAATAAACACATATGTTTTTAATTAATGCAAAGATAAGATTGGACAAGCCAAGCATCTTTTGATCAGTTTCTCTAAGTTCAACTTTTTCAGTATTTTGGAACGGGTTACCTTATGGTAGGATTGCTTAGCAATTCTGCTGCCAGGCATTTTGCACCAATACTTCACTGCACGTATTATGCCCAGTTCGCCATAGCACATGGTGTTTGGGAAGTTCAGATCTACACTTTAAAAGTGCTTGCAAGCACACACATGCGCATATTCAACAGGGTGTCTTTTGGCCAACCCCCACAGATGTGAGCCATACAGCAACGCCGGTAACACCTGGGCATCTATCAGTCTAAAGAAACACCGTAGCGCTCTAAGTTTGTAGTTTCCTGATAGTGCTCTGTGGGTGCAACATTTTCTGCTTTGCTCTGACTGCTTGATTATAGGGAGCCATGGACAAGAACAGTTATGTAGCAAAATTAACCCCTAGGTATTTGTACCTGTTCTCTATTTCCAGAGTGTTTCTATCTATAGTCCAGCGTTTTCCTCTGCCTAGAAATCCTGCCTTCCTGAACACAATTACCTTTGTCTTTTCACTGTTGATGGTGAGTTCAAGGCGATTGGACGCAGCGCTCAGACTATCCAGTTGGCGCCGTAGTCTCCCAGGAGTAGAAGATAGTAGCAGAATGTAATCTGCAAACAGCAGAGGAAACAATTATTTTTTTCCTGGTAGCACATACTGCACCTCATAACGTCCATTTTTAAAAATGCAATCTGTCACGTACAAAATCTCAGTCAAAGTTTCAGCCAAATTTATTTATTCATAATTTTTCAGGATTAATACAAATTTATATCAAAAACATCAGTTCAATTTAATCGAGTCAATTAATCGAGTACATACATGTATGTAACATGTCCACCAGGTCAAAAATGTGTTGAGTGGAACGCAAGTCAGAAAAGTTATACACTTGCAGTCAAACCACAAAATGCATACAGTAGAACATAATAAATAATATTAAAATAATAATAATGTACATGTATTTCAGGTCATGCAGCATTGCTTCATGGAAAATTATGAATTACCAAGAAGATGATGGAACTGGAGATTACCAACATTAAGACAGGCAACAACTTGTATACAAATCAAGCGATTCTGGCTGCTCTTGTTATCAATGACTGCGACTTTTTTAATATAAGGACACACACACTTCTGTAGACACAGGTAACCAGATTTACATCCGGCTGAGCACCTTTATTGTGCGAAGTTTGCTGCATGTTTTAGTTTGGGTTAACAAACACGAAAGTCAATATAAATATCCAAATATGATTGAATTTTCATTGAACTATCTACCGCATACGGCATGAAGGGCACTGATAGTCAGTTGACTCGCCCGGAACATCACAAGAATTATGCACCCATCCCTCACAAGAACTGCATTGTTGCCACAAAATGTCCTCTCCAGTACCGTTATCTTCTTTGGAGAAACATAATGTGCACGTTTCAGGCGACCTGCCTTTCAATGTGGAGGCCAATGCCTCTCTTTCATCTTCTGTGGGTTTACTCAATTTGAGTCTCTTTTTTCTTGACTTTCGCCTGGTAACAAAAAACTTGACGCAGCTTCTTTGAGTTTGAAGCTTTCGGTTTGACGAGAATGTTTCTTTTACATTCAAATTACCTATATCTTCTTTCTCAGCAAGAGATTGCAATCCTACTGCTATGGTCTTTGCAGATGCTGTATTAGAAATTATACTCTGCAACACCTCTGGATTATTCGTAGAATTTATAATTTGGATTAAGTCGTTTACTGTACAAAGGGCACTTTTTTAACTGCTCTAAATTGTTTTTCCCACAATCATTTTTTCCTGTGCAAACGAATTGCTTAAAGTAAGCTTGTGTAATGGGTGACTCTTCCTCTGCCGGGAGCACTGGGTCATCACCAAAATCTACATTGTCTTCTTCATCTGCAACAGGTCTGGGCATCTGTAATAAGGAAAGATGCACAGCATGCACATGCTTGCAAATCAGAGTTCTGTGCATATAATCTGCACATGTGCATGTGTAATTGTGGACACAGATCATACACATGTCACATCTAAGTTTACATGTACAATTACCTCTATCAGTTTTATTCACCGAGTACAGTTTATTCTCTGACGACACTGTCCATTTACACTGCCCAACAGCTTCAACATGAAGGTCTGCTGAAAGAGCAGTTTTATGCCGATCTCTTATTTCTCGCAGCTTGTGTGTTACTTTTCCTTTTGTATGTTTAATGAGTAGAAAAGTCTGTGTCGGTAAGATGCTTCCAAAGTTGAAGGCACGGACTGACAGATTACCCGGGTTTCGCCGCTGGAAGTACTAGAGCAGACGAAACTATCACAGTCACGTGACACGAAGTGGCCAATCAGAAGCCGGTGACTCTGGAAGGGGATAGCTGTCTTTAGCCGCATGTTTCAGAAGCTGCCTCTTGTTGTGCTGTGAATTCCCTCAACCACTTCCGTTCCTCCCTTGATGGCTCATCCGTTGCAGTACCATCGGTGACAGTGATTTCGAGCTCACTTGTTTCTTCTACTACAGAGTTCACAGTGCTGCTTGCAGGGTCAAAGGTCAAGGTCTTTGAGGTGCAAGGGACTGATGACGTAGAGGCCCTTGAAGCACGTGCATTATCATCAACACTGTCACATTCAACATTCGCGACATTTTCAAAATTATTTTCAAGACAACTTTGATACGTTTTCTGCTCACCCAAGCCCAGGTGTCTCTGTGCACGTAGCTGGTCACGTCGGAGCTGTGCTGGAGGCTTTCTTCTCCAGTATCCTCGGCGGGTATCGTTTTCGGGCAATGGCTGCCCGCTGCTTTGTTGAATCGTAGCACAATGACGATACTGTCAGACTCCCCTGCCACTTTCCACGAGGACAGCTCATCCGAGGCGAGCAGCGAGGTCAGCAGTACCTCAACAGCTGTTGGAAAAACAGCAACTGGCGTAGTGCTGTTTTATTTCACTCACAGGGGTAAAATAAGCAGAGCCGAAGTGAACGCGTGCTCTACACTAGTCGCCACCTGTGTTACGAGAGAGAGAGAGAGAGAGAGACAGACAGACAGACAGACAGACAGACAGACAGACAGACAGACAGACAGACAGACAGACAGACAGACAGACAGACAGACAGACAGACAGACAGACAGACAGACAGACAGACAGACAGACAGACAGACAGACAGACAGACAGACAGAGACAGAGACAGAGAGTGAGAGACAGAGAGACAGAGACAAAGACAGAGAATTATGTTCTTTTCATTCAAAGACCACTGGAAGATATCAGGAAATATATTCAACGTGCAAGTCTTTTCAGAGGCGGCCAGAGAGCAACTGAGCATTCAATGATTCAGCATTCAGCCTCGCATGTCCTTCACAAAACTGTTTGCTTCAGGAAAAATCAGTCGCTTTCCGCGAAAGTTCTCCTTCTATGAAGTGTAGGCCCTACTCTCATTTCAGGTGTGCGCCCGGCGTTTGCGAGATCAGAGACAACACAACAGTGAGAACTGCTGTCCTCTTAGAAAAGCTACGTCATCGACCTTCTCGGAACGACTACTCCTGTGTCAGCCAATCTTTTTTTCCCTCTCACCACGCTTGGAAAACTGCCGACAGACACTCAGTGTATTGGGAGACGCGCCAGTCAAGTCGATTTGGTGCGGGGCAGGCTCGCGCAAGGCGCTCTCGTTCCTGTCATGGGAGAGGCTTTTCAAGGTGAGTTCTGGCGCTGTCTGTCTGGATGGGTCGGTCTCACCTTGAGGACGAAAATTGTGGGCGTTCCAGTGTGATTGTCGTCGGGCTTCTCTGATGGATTTCAGTGATAGCAACTGTCGTGCGAGTGCGCCGCGTTGCAGTGTAAAGATGTATTACTATTAGTGTACATATGTGATGTCTGGCTGTGTCTTTCTCAACTCGTGTGTCTGTGTGTGTGTGTGTGTGTGTGTGTGTGTGTGTGTGTGTGTGTGTGTGAGAGAGAGAGAGAGAGAGAGAGAGAGAGAGACAGACAGACAGACAGACATACAGACAGACAGAGAGAATGTCCATCGTCCGTCTGTGTGTCTGTGTGTCTGTCTGTGTGTCTGTATGTGTGTCTGTGTGTCTGTGTGTCTGTCTGTGTGTCTGTCTGTGTGTCTGTCTGTGTATACCTGTCTCTCTGTCTCTGTCTCTGTCTCTGTCTCTGTCTCTCTCTCTCTCTCTCTCTCTCTCTCCCTTTCTTCCTCTCTCAAATCTTCAGACTCCCAAACCGTCAATTCAACCCTTGGCGAGTTAATTGTTACATGTCTCGCATCTGTTGCGATGCGATGAGTCACCCCGTGACCGCCAGAGCCATGGCAACACTGAAGTGCGATGTGGGAGGTGCGCGTGCGTGTTCAGTCAGCCCGAATATCTTCACCATGCAGTGTCTGTCCTATACTGCGTCCTATATTGCGTGTGTATTGGCTGGCCTTGACAGGGGATACTTTTCGATCAGTCGCTGTGGGTGAATGCTTACTGAAGCCGGTATTCCAAACCGGCTGTTTTGCGCAGTGGTGTTGAATATTCACACGCCCTGTGCATTGGGGACAGCATAGCCTCATCGTGCGTCTCTCGGCGCCATTCGCAAGAGGCCAGTAACTTGTGGAATCGAGACGACTTGCTCTCAGTCCAACAAACTCTGTTGATTTTCTTAAGCAATGGCTGGGTCGCCATACAAATCCAGTCATTCATTCTTTCATTCAGCCGTTCGTTCGTTTATTGGATCTCTCTCGTTCAACCGAGTGATGACGTCAAGCACAAACTGCGCTCAGGGCAAGTGCTGGAGCCGCACCCCCACCCCCACCTCCACACCCCACATCCCCACCACCACACCCCACCCCCACCCCCACCCCCACAACCACCCCCCACCTCACCCCCCCACCCCCACCCCCACCCCCAAAAAAGTTATTGTTATTGTAACCCGACCGACCGTAATTATTTGTTTGTCGACACTAAACATTTTCACGATTGTAAACAAAGAAGCAGCAGCAGCAGCAGCAGCAGCAGGAGAAGAAGAGGAGGAGGAGGAGGAGGAGGAGGAGGAGGAAGAAGAAGAAGAAGAAGAAGAAGAAGAAGAAGAAGAAGAAGAAGAAGAAGAAGAAGAAGAAGAAGAAGAAGAAGAAGAAGAAGAAGAAGAAGAAGAAGAAGAAGAAGAAGAAGAAGAAGAAGAAGAAGAAGAAGAAGAAGAAGAAGAAGAAGAAGAAGAAGAAGGAAGAGGAGGAGGAAGAAGAAGAAGGAAGAGGAGGAGGAGCTTTGGTTTGTCAGCTGTCTTGAAAGGAAACTGTTGCTGACCCACTGTATGCTTTTTGTATGAGTGAAGGTATCAGACTGCAGACGTAAAGGCGAGCACTATTTCATTTTTTAATTAGCATTTTTAGTGCAGAAAGTTTTATTTAATGTTCTGATGAATGTACCGTATATATGACATTTCTTAAAACAAACACATACGCATATACACACACACTCATACACAAACACACACATACACACACATACACACACATACACACACACATACACACGCGTGTGCATGGGCAGTCTCTATCTAGTTTACTTTTTGAAAAAGTTCCGGCCTACCTACCTACCGGACCACCCTATATTTTTTGTTGTTGCCATGTTCCCCCATGTTACCATCATGTTACCACCTTGTTACCACCGTGTTTTCACCATGTTACCACCGTGTCACCGACATGTTGCCACCATGTTACCACCATATTGCCAAAATGTCACCACCATGTTGCCACCTTGTCACCAACATGTTGCCACCGTGTTACCACCATGTAACCACCGTGTTACCAGCATGTTGCCACCTTGTTACCACCATGTAACCACCGTGTTACCAGCATGTTGCCACCATTTTTGTTTGGCCACAAGACCCAAGGACGAGTGAAAACCACGTCATGATTTTTTCGCGCGCTTCGTGTCAGCACTTGTCCTGCTCATTCAATCCAGTTATTTGCACCACGCCCTCCCCACCACCCGCCTCCCATCCCCACCACTCCATCCCCACCTCCCCACAATCCCCCCACCACCCCATCGCCACCACCCGAACCCACCACCCGACCCCCACCACTCTATCCCCACCACCCACTCACTCCCCCCACCCCACCCACACCCACCCCCGAAAAATATAATATAATTTTAACGTACTCGTCCACCTCGACTTTGCGCACGGCACTGAGAGATTGTACGCGACCTCGCGTACATGCACAGGTACACCGACGCTGCTAGAGGGTTTCCAGATTTCCAATGAGGACTCGCCCCTCGCTTAAAGCCTTCCGAGACACAAAAAGCAAAAATTAATCCAAAAATAAACCAAAAGAAGGAGACAAGTAAATAACAGTACTCATATGCACAGAGAAAAGAAGAGGCAGAAGGAAAAAATAATTAATAAAAGAAAAAAAGGGGGATAATATTTACATGGTGTATAAACCCGTGCGGACCAGTGCGAGGAAAGGTGCTACCGCTACGGGTTCATCCTGTCGAGTGAGTGAGGGAGGTGAAGGAGGTGAGTACTTCTCACAGAGGCCACGTCTCACATGCAGCACGGAGATGGGGTGGTGGCCGGAGGTGGTGGCGGGGTGGGGGTGGGGGGGATATCCCCGGCGTCCGGATGCACCCAGTGACGTCACAGTGGCCTGGAGTAGTGAGGGGGCGGGGCAGGCGGGATGGTTCCATGCCCCAGGAAGCTGAGGTCACGGTTCATTCCTTGCGGCTCCAGTGTACCCATCTCGAAGATAAGACGTTGTTCGAAAGCTTTTCGATGGGCACTAGACTGGAACCGCCTGACGATGGTGACCCTCAGATCCCCGGGGCTGTGGTCACCACTGAGGAAGTGGAGGGGCACTGGACGGTCAGTTCTGGCGTTGGAAATGTCACTTCTGTGTCCACGAAGCCGGGCATGGAGGGCTTGTCCTGTCTCCCCTATGTAGAGGGCTCCGCATCGTTGGCATACGATAGCATATACAACATTGTTGGATGCGCATGTGAAGCCCTCTTGTATAGTGATGGTTTTCCTAGGGCCCCGAATCTGGTCCGTGCACAAGGTCACATCTCTCGTTTTGCAACGGCGATCGGGGCAAGGTTTGGTCCCTGTCCACTCGCTTGGTGCAGCTGGAAGCAGAGTGCTGTGGACTAAAGTGTCCCTCAAGCTTCTGTCTCTCCGGTAGCAGGTGAGGGGAGGCCGTTGGAAGAGCTCCTTTGTTTCCTCCGAGCCTTGAAGGAGGCAGAAGTTGGAGAGAATTATTTTGCGGACTGGGTGGTTGTGGGGGTGGTAGGTCAGAACAAGCTTGACCCGTTCTGACTGGTCGGCCTGGGGTTGCCTGGTCTGGAGTTGTTGCCCATTCCTTTGTTGTGTCTTGGCTAGGGCGCGGTCGAGTAGGGACTGGGGGTAGCCTCTTCGTTTGAAGAATTCGCAGAGTATGTTGCATTGTTCTTCCAAGTCTTGGGGGTCTGTACAGAGGCGTTGGAGGCGGAGGAACTGAGAGAAGGGAATGGCATCTTTGCAAGGTTTGGGGTGGGAGGAGGTGTATAGTAAGTAAGGGTGGGAGTCAGATGGTTTGAAATGGACGGACGTGCTGAGAGTTTCGCCGGTGATAGATATTTTGATGTCCAGGAATGGGAGGGAGTTTGTTGAGATGTTGTGCGTGAACTTGATGCTTGGAGGAAGGTCGACGCAAAAGATATGAATCTTGCTAAATCTTCCGACGAAAGTGAAGCTGCTCCCACGCAGTCGTCGATATATCTTCTGTAGAGTTCTGGTTATTTCGATTATGTTTCATTAAATTACTTAAGTCACAGGGTTTTCCCTTGTCCTTTCTTGGTTGAGGTGTGTATATATATATATCCTATACAACCCTGAGCAGCAATCACACTTGCGTGTGAAAGATGTATACATAGAGAGGTTATGTTTGAAAACATCTTGTTCAAATTCCAGGGGCAATTTAATTAAAACCGATCTCTGTCTCTCTCTCTCTCTCTCTCTCTCTCTCTCTCTCTCTCTCTCTCTCTCTGTCTGTCTGTCTGTCTGTCTGTCTGTCTGTCTGTCTGTCTCTCTCTCTCTCTCTCTCTCTCTCTCTCTCTCTCTCTCTCTCTGTCCTCTTGGAAAGTTGCTGCTGAGAATGAAACTACGGTCGTAGTGCTTCGCTTTGTGCGTCGGGGCGGCCAGCCATTTTCCCTAGCGCGTTCCACCGGCTGCTGGAGAAGAAAACCACCGGCACAAGTGCGGCGAGATCAACAACGACGCCAAGAGCACATCAACAGGCTTGGTGAGCAGTCACGATTTGATTCTCTCACTTCTACTCACTTCGATGTTGAAAATAGAGAAAATTCGAACATTTTCAAATATAGCAAACCTGCTGCACGAGATTCGCAAGCCCGGCGAGAGGATCGTGCGCTTCATGCTGACGCGGGCGAGGACATCGACGCGCCGCCAGCCGTGTGTGTTGTGTCCTCTGACACACTGTGTTCTACTGCAGAAAACCCTCCAACATTGCAATCACATGAGGAGTTTGCAGAATCCGTCAGGAGGGAACCCATGGAAGCGTTCCAGCAGCTCCGGGAGAAGGAAGCCGCACAAGCTGCCAGAGATGAGCTGGATCACCCTTCACCAGAGTTTTCTAATGAGCCCAACCGTGTCAACAGAGACGGGAGCGAGTTTCCACGACATGCCTCCCCTTCCGATCTGAGACACGTCTGCGCGTCGCCTCTTCCATCCGAGGCGCCTTCGAACCAGGAACCATCCAAAGATCTTCCAGACAGTGTGAGGAAGGTACTGCAGGAGATAGAGCGCAGGAGTGCGGCTGCCCAGTCGTGTCTCGCCACCTTCCCTGAAGTGAAGGCTGCGGAGGGGGGCGCGGAGAGGCATGGGGGTGGCCGTGGTGTCGGCTCCCCATATGATCGCCCCATTCCGTCCTGTTCCGACAGGAGAGAGACACAATGGCCTGCTACCCCCAGACTGCCTACGCAAGTCCGTCCACCAGACACAGCCCCAGTCCGAGGCCCTGAGTGCGGCAGTAGCCATGGAGATGGCGACAGACTAACCCTGAGACGGCAGCAGCCAAGGCGGACAGCACGGAAGCCATGATTCGGGTGTCGCTGCATGACTCTCGCTTGTCTCCGCGTACGCGCCTCGATCAAGACTGGTTGCCAGTCTTGGAAAATATGTGCAATTGATTTTGTTCTTTTGATGTATTATAATTCTGCAACAGGCTTGGAGAAGGCCTACGCAATAAATGTTTCGTTCGTTCGTTCTCTCTCTCTCTCTCTCTCGTCCAACCCGCCGCCATCGAAGCAAGACGCAGTAGACAGAGCTTGTACCAGAGGACCCTACTACTGAGTAACCACACAGTGCGGGCACACTACGTTTGAAGAGAAACTTCCCATAATCCTCCGCAACGCAGCAATGCAACTTTCCAGTGCACACATGTTGACAAATTAACGCACTGACGCGATTCCCAGCAGCAGGCCTGTGTCTGTGACTGATTTGGACCGGTGCACCAACAGCCAGCGGCAGCACAGGGCAGCTGTCGCCCAGCCAAGCCGTCACATTGACAATTAAATATTCACCTAAAAGCCTGAGTCTGCCAGCGGCTGCAGCTCTTCAGAAGAAAGCATGGCGGAGACAAACAACTGAGACAAGGAGAGAATTTCAGCCTAGTCTCCTCCTGCAAGTCCCCCTGTGACTTGGGGGTAAGAATAGGCTCACCGCGACTCCCTACACAATTCCTAAAAGGCAAATTAGTCTTAACTCGCAAAAATTTGATTTTGAGATATGTATAATTTCAAAATTTGCTAACATTTATCTTTTATTTGTTATAAAAATCAAACTTCTACTCCAAAAACTGGACAAATTATGCTCACTCAAAGAGAGGTGGTGTGCTGACGGCTATTTTGAGAAATCAAGGGTCAACTAAAAGATTTAACAACTTTATCCACATTTTTCCCTGAGCAATATGCCTTTTTAATGCATGCATTTGCTCAAAAGTTGGCAGGTTGGTAGAGAAAATCTGTTTTTGAGGGAGGGAGGGGAGAGGGAGGGAGGGAGGGAGGGAGGGAGGGAGGGAGGGAGGGAGGGAGGGAGGGAGGGAGGGAGGGAGGGGAGAGGGAGGGAGGGAGGGAGGGAGGGGAGAGGGAGAGAGGAGGGAGAGAGAAGGAGAGAGAGGGGGGAGGGAGAGAGAGGGGGAGGGAGGTGAAATGGTTAGAGGTGGGGAAGGGGGAGGAGGGAGGGAAGGAGGAAAAGGAGGAGGAGTAATCAGCAAGTTGGAAGTGATGCTGCAGGTGAGGAAGACGAGAGACACACACAGCTCCTGTTTCCAGTTGGTGCTTGGTGTGCGCTCCGCCATTCAGATCATGGAAAGCGTGCTCTGCTCGCAAGAAAGGGTAGCACTGCCCTGACTGTGGAGCGTGGATTGAGCACCTAGAACACTG
>JAWQFJ010023496.1:0-15390 GCA_034096865.1 Theodoxus fluviatilis | reverse complement strand
AGTTGTTGTACGACTCGGATACCACATGATTGCCCTCTTACACGTGTCAACCCGGTTATGACATGTCAACTTAAGTAGCAAAATGGTTGGTTTGTCATCATACCAACATTCATAGTTGAAATGAGGGTACGGTTTTAGGACGGTATCTTATCCCCTTTCCGTAAACGCCACACGCCACAAAGCATAAGAATTTGGTCATTAAAATATTGTTCTATTGAGGGTACGGAGATCCCCACAACCAAAAATAAGAAAAAGTGAAAGACTTTACAAACAAACACTTGTTCCATAACCACTTATATTACCACATACAGACTATAACCTTTCCCGCATGTGCGCGTTATTGTGATTTAATTCAGTTTGAAAGTGTGTTAACTTCTTGGTTATACCCTTCTTTTTTGGAGCAGCTAGTTTCTCCTATTAAGTCTAAACTAATAACACTTCACTATTTTATCGAGTTTATAAACTTATACTTTAATACATAATGATTTACAAAGTATGTTCCAATTATATGTATTAAATTCTACGTAAACAATGACTCTGTTGCTCATAATTTAGAAAAGCTTATCACATTTCCAAGGTAGTCCTAATAATTAATACATTTAATTTCTTAGCAATCTTTATAATCTAAGCATAATATTGCCTATCAGCTATGAGTAAGCGTGAAACCCTATGTATACATTTTCATTTGCATCAGTCCTACACTGGTGACACAATTGTTTCCAAAAATATCTGGCTCAAGTTTTTGGTGTGACTTTTATTGTTGTCTTTTTGTGTTGTGTCAAGTCTTTTGTTTTACCCGCTTTGCTACGCCTTTCTGTGAGTTGTTGTGTAATGTCCTCTTTCTCCTGCCTCTTCATTTTTTTGTTTGTCTCTGCTGCTTCCTCTCTATTACTATTGTTAATTAGCTTAACCTTTTTGATTTTTGAATTTTCCATATCATCCTGTTCCTTTGTTTGTGGGGGTTGTTTAGGAGACTTGTGTGTCTGCATAGACATGTTGGATGTGGTGTAGTGTGCTATTTGTGTTGAAGCACTTTTGTGTGTGTTATGTGATGTAGGGTTAATTAATAAGGTTGTTATTTATGTGTAATTTCTTTGGAGATTAAATTAGATAAACTGTGTGATGTGTGAGAAATGTGTCCCTCGTAGTGTGGTTGGATAGAAATTTGTGTTAAAAGTGTGTCATTTATGTCTCTGTGTGTATACGGTGTATGTTTGTGAGAGGAGAGAGATGAGGATGAGAGATAAAGACACAAGAAGGGATTAGACAAGAAGAGGATTTGCAAATAGACATTTTTTTTGTAGGTGTGTGAGTAGTGTCTTTTAGGTAGTGTGTGTAGCTATGTGTGTGTGTTGTGCGTGTGTAAACCGTATCTGAATGTCAGTGTGTCAGTGATGTGTCTTGTGTGTGTACAGTTTGTTTGGTTTTGATGTGTGATGTCGTGACAGATATGAGAATTAGTGCGAGATGTGTTGATTTTAGATGATTAGTATCTATAATGTGACTATATACGATGAGGATTATGTTGTAGTGTGGTGTGTTAACAGGTGTGTGTCACGATGCTGCTAAGTGTGGTATAGCTAACTGTATTGAGTGATTTGTGGTGTTGTGTGGATGTGTGGTTGACATACTGTTGTGTGTTTGCTGCTGAGATCTTCTCCAACTTTCCACATGTTGGCTTGGGGTGGGGGGGGGCAACAGCTGGGGAATGTTTGTGTAGTGGTTTGAGTCTTGTTTTCTCCTTGCTGCCCTTGTGTGGTGCTGGTTTCCTCGTGTCCATCTGCCATGTGCCTGTGTCCTGTGTTTAGTGTTGTGTGGGTCATAGTCAGAAAAATGACCTAAAACTAGAAGATGGTTATGTTTCGGATAGTGCTTTCTCGTGTGAAGATTAGTTTTTACTGGTCGGTACAGAGTGTTGATTTGTTAAGATTAAAGCGACCTGTGTGTGTGTGTGAGTGTGTGTGTGTGTGTGTTTATGTCTCTGTGTGTGTGTGTGTGTGTGAGAGAGAGATTGTGTCTATTTGTGAGTGTGTGAGTGAGTCTGTGTGTGTGTTTGTGTGTGTGTGTGTGTGTGTGTGTGTGTGTGTATGTGTGTGTGTGAGAGAGATTGCATGTGTGTGTGAGATATTGTATCTATATGTGTGTATGGAAGGTTGTGTGTGTGTGTGTGTGTGTGTGTGTGTGTGTTGTTCTGTAAGTGTGTATGCTGTATGGATTTGTGTGTGTGTGTGTGTGTGTGTGTGTGTGTGTGTGTGTGTGTGTGTGTGTGTTCATCTGTTTGTGTGTTTGTGTTTTTCTGTGCATATGTGTGTTTATGTGTGTTTTGGGGTTACATGTCTAGTTGCTGGCATGTCATATTTTTCTTCAGTATAATATCATTGTGTTATGCAATTTTTGTTAACTCTTTGATTTGTGCATTGCATCATGCGGGAAAGTGTGCATCTTTTCATTATTAGTGTCTTTTTTGTTCTTTTGATTTGTATTCATGTGTGCTATACTCTCAAAAAAGCGTTTGAAGAGCAAATCATAACATTCTCTTTTATATGGTTTCATTAAAACTATTTCATCCGCTTTATTTCTGAAGAAAATGTCGTTGGTGCTTGTTACAAATTTTGATTGCCCAGGAAATCGCGACTGTTAAAGACGACTGAAACAGAATTGTTCATGATGTACCTACCTGTGTCACTCATGGTATTCATATCAGTGGAAATATAAATGTGGAACTACTCAGGCCAAATAATAATAATGGCACACTGAAACAGGCCGCACACATGAATGTTGCTCTTGACTCGCCTTCAAGTACTTCTCCAATACTGTGTAGATGGCCTTTCAGGTTTCATGAATGAAGTAGGCCAGGGTAGAGGCGTAGATATATAGAGAATATGCTAACGTATTGTCCTCCTGTGAGGATAATGCGATTTTATATTACCAAGATGCTGAATCAACATTTACTGCAGTTCATGCACAGATCCTCTAATCAGTCCTAAGCAGATATGACTTGAATGACAAAGGCTTTGTTCTTTAAGTCTTTGCATTGTGAGGATCGAGAGTAAAGGTATGACCTTTCCATCTGAAAGTAAGGAGTATTGCTGTCTTGAGTTACCTCGCGTCTGAGCGATGCAAGGAGCGATGCCAGGAGCGATGCAAGGGGCGATGCAAGGGGCGATGCAAGGAGCGATGCCAGGAGTGATGTCAGGAGCGATGCAAGGGGCGATGCAAGGAGCGATGCAAGGGGCGATGCAAGGAGCGATGCAAGGAGCGATGCAAGGAGCGATGCAAGGGGCGATGCAAGGAGCGATGCAAGGGGCGATGCAAGGAGCGATGCAAGGAGCGACGCAACGAGGGATGATGCAAGGAGCGATGCCAGGAGCGATGCAAGGAGCGATGCCAGGAGTGATGTCAGGAGCGATGCAAGGAGCGATGCAAGGAGCGATGCAAGGGGCCTGATGCAAGGAGCGATTGACAATGGACGATACGGCAAAGGGCGATGCAAGGAGCGAAATGCAGGAGGCGATCAATGGGCGATGCACGGGAGCGATGCAAGGAGCGATGCCAGTACGATCAGGTTACGATGCCCAAGGAGCTCATGCAAGGGGCGATGCAAGGGGCGATGCAAGGAGCGATGCAAGGGGCGATGCAAGGAGCGATGCAAGGAGCGATGCAAGGGGCGATGCAAGGAGCGATGCAAGGAGCGATGCCAGGAGCGATGCAAGGGGCGATGCAAGGAGCGATGCAAGGAGCGATGCAAGGAGCGATGCCAGGAGCGATGCAAGGGGCGATGCAAGGAGCGATGCAAGGAGCGATGCAAGGAGCGATGCAAGGGGCGATGCAAGGAGCGATGCAAGGAGCGATGCAAGGAGGGATGCAAGGGGCGATGCAAGGAGCGATGCCAGGAGCGATGCAAGGAGCGATGCCAGGAGTGATGTCAGGAGCGATGCAAGGAGCGATGCAAGGAGCGATGCAAGGGGCGATGCAAGGAGCGATGCAAGGAGCGATGCAAGGGGCGATGCAAGGAGCGATGCAAGGAGCGATGCAAGGGGCGATGCAAGGAGCGATGCAAGGAGCGATGCACATAGGGTGCCGATGCCAAGGAGCGATGCAAGGAGCTGATGCAAGAGTCGATCACGGAGCGACTCGATGCAAGGGCGATGCAGAGCGATGCAAGGAGCGATGCAAGAGGACGATGCAGGAGCGTGCAAGGAGCGATGCATGAGCTGAATGCTAACAGAGGCGGATGGCAAGGTGCGATGCAAGGAGCCATGGTCAGTTTGTAGAATGTTCCCAAAATGGCCGCGTATGTGAAGGGAGGAGGAAGAGTAGAAGAAAATAATGAAGTTTATTCGGCGACACAATCGGTGTAGATGACTCCCCTGAAAACATGTAACCTTGCAGAAGTTGATGCCCACACATGCCTGATGCCAAGAAGCCCAGAGGCACTGCAGAGGCGCACGTTTAGTGTGACGCTGCACTTGCACTTCCTGTCGGGCTTTGTGACAGGTTTCCAAACAAGATGAAACATCACTTCAATTCTCTGCCGATTTACGAAAACCCCCCCACAAACAAACGACCTTGCACAACTGCCTGAAATGTACCATGCGTGCGGCGGCATCCGACGAAACACTTTGCGTCTCCCTTTCCTCACTTGTCAATCAACAACTTCGGCCATATTAACCATGACAGTAGTGGCAATCTCTTTGTTGTATCGTCTCCAATCTCTACTTGATGGCGTAGGTCCTAGCTCGTCTCTGAGATATATTGGCTTGGTTTGGTCAAGCTTTAAGAAGCAAAGTATTCGCCATGACATGGCGCAGTGTTTGCCGAATATTTTCGAATATTCGCCAGTAATCTATATCCTCAAAAACGTATTCGTCAATTAAGAACAGGCTTGAATATTTTGTTGTTTTTTCTTTCGGAACTGCGAATTGAAAGTTATGCAGTGTGTCATACCAGTTCAGTGCAGGTCTGAGGGAATGTATGATTTCTACGAGGGCTTGACTATCGTGTTTGTAGGATGATGCCAACTGATCCGTAAAGAAATCAATTTATTGAATGGTATTAGTGCGCAGTACTCTTTTCTCGAACATCTAGACAGAGTATTTGACAGGTGTGGCAAGCGTTCTGCCCAAGGACAGAAAGCGGAAAGCATGCAGTAATATGCACAGGCCGCGCTTTCACTTGGAAATCTAGGAACGCCAAGCTTCAGATGACGACAATCTGCACACAAATGTGCAGAAGAGAATAGTGTTGCTGTCATTTGTGGCATTCGAAGATTATCTTTCAAACCAAACCCAATCCCTCTTATCTGACAAAGGGCTGAATGTCTTGGGTTGCAAGACTGAAAGACAAGCGAGCAAGAACTCATTAAAAAAAACTATTTTCATAAAGTCTACCTCATATTTTATTGCTGAAGCGAGTCGAACTATTTACTCCATATTTGATCAGTAGTTCTCTTTTCAAGTCCCCACGCACTTGCATATTGCTCCGTTAATTGTTTTCTATCTTCCTCTTTAAGGTAAACATACCTCCTACTGTCGATGTTATTCTGCAGGAATTGTCACCGTGACGTACGTGTACTAGACATGCGCATGCATGTGTGCGTGCGTGCATGTGTGAGTGCGTCCATGTGTGCGTGCGTGTGTGCATGCGTGCATGTGTGCGTGCGTGTGTGCGTGCATGCATGTGTGCGTGCGTGCATGTGTGCGTGTGTGCGTGTGTGCGTGCATGTATGTGTGCGTACGTGCCTGCGTGCATGCATGTGTGCGTGCGTGTGTGCATGCATGCATGTGTGCGTGTGTGCGTGCATGCATGTGTGCGTGCGTGCATGTGTGCGTGTGTGCGTGCATGTATGTGTGCGTACGTGCCTGCGTGCATGCATGTGTGCTTGCGTGCATGTGTGTGTGCGTGCATGCATGTGTGCGTGCGTGCATGTGTGTGTGCGTGAGTGCATGTGTGCGTGCGTGTGTGCGTGCATGCATGTGTGCGTACGTGCGTGCGTGCATGTGTGAATGCGTGCGTGTGTGCGTGCATGCATGTGTGCGTGCGTGTGTGCGTGCATGCATGTGTGCGTGTATGTGCATGTGTGCGTACGTGCATGCATGTGTGCGTTCGTGCGTGTATTCGTGTTTGTGTATGTCATTGACCATACATACACTACTTTCGCGGTTCAGTCATGTGTTAAAAATGAATGCATACTTGATAAATTACATCATTCGTGAAGGTTAAGCCTTTTCTGGTGGAAAGTTTACTAGCTTCCTGAAAATATGAATGATTTAAAAACAGTTTCCACTCCAGCACAAATAATCTATCTTGTCGAATATGTCCATACATGTAGCCCTATCAACCTTCATCCGGGAAATTTTGACGTAAGCCCTTCAGTTTACCCCATTCACGGTTTGTCTTCTAGCTGACTAGGCAGACGAAAAAGGCATGCTCCGACAACATTTGCCGAGAAATAATCTGCTCTTGAAAGACAGGAGCAGTTTGATGTCAATCTGCTCTTGAAAGACAGGAGCAGTTTTATGTCAATCAAGTTTAAGAATGGCGTAATTTACTACAGCGGTACTCCAAGTAGAAGCAGCACAAGCTGTTGTTCGCCCGCTCGAGAGTCAGACATAGTGGGCTTTCTGTCATATGTAAAAAGATGTGAGTTGGGCGACCACTGCTTGGCAAGGAGTGAACAAAGTTACAGTGAGTGAGCGTGGTCTGTTTATTTGTGAGTGGGGAGTTGGAAGGTTGCAGAGTTTGCACATCGGAAGGACGGCACTAAATCAGCAATTCAGGTTAAAAGACATCCATTAGAAAATCCCAAATGCGTTGTTTGCACGGATGGTCAATCGGTGGGGTGATAACCTGCTGCACGGGTGACCCTGGTTTGAATCTTGGTCAGTATCCTTTTTGTATTGTTCACAGCTTTTCATCATGTTTACATGCATAATATAATGGTGGGATGTTTTGGAAAAATTTGTTCAACATTCCGATTTTTGCCTCAGTTTGATTAGTCAGTTTTCCAGGTCAAGGTTAAATTTACTACAAATAAATCTATGAAAAAACAGCAAATGCACAGTGCATGTTATGAATATTTTTCCTTTGTGTCAGGTTGCTGAAAACAACACATTTCATGACTCCCTGATAAATTTAGTGGACGTTTACTGGAAAAAGAATATAGCAACTACGGTTTGATTTATTTCTGCAGGGTTACGCTTTAGCTGTAGTGCCAGACACCGCCATTCTGGCCAGTGCATTGCTGATGCGAAAATGGACTGCCCTTGTGACTGATTCATACACAGCAAACCACAGCCATTCATTTGCTTCTGTAAGTGTTCCCCTGTAAATTGTTTCTGCCAAAATGAGAACAGGGCAGTTCCAGACTTCTTTTCTACCGGCAACCCTGACTCTCCCAAATGAAAGTTGTGTTAATTTTATTTTATAATCGTCACAACCTATCTTATATATTTTTCATGACAGTGTATCCCCTTTTACCCCACCCTACTCCTTCAACCTCTAGTGCCATGATAGTCTGTGATTACCATGGATGTTCTCTGAAGATAGTGTTTTATTGACAGTCTGCATATACATTTTCTCATAGGATGAACAAACTATTACTGTCTATTATTGTATTGTATTGTATTGTATTGTATTGTATTGTGTTGTATTGTATTGTATTGTATTGTATTGTACTGCATTCAGTTGTCCAGACATGATTATGACTTTTGATATCAAACAGTCGTTTAAGAACATGATAAACAGGTTTAAAGAGTAAACATTTTTCTTCTAAAAACAACTCAGTCTCTCCATGGATTAACCAATGTAAAGAAGGCACTCCGGGCTCTCTCAATATGATGGACTTGAAATGCTTGGTTGCCTGGACGTGTCTGCTGTCAGTGTAAGAGCAGTGACGGGGCACTTCACAAAAGCCAAGCAACCTGCTATTTTCACACCTACAAATAAAAATATACCGTTGGTTGCACTAATGTAGGAATGGTTTAGATAAAGACTCTGATGATGCACAAAATAAAATGGAAATACGTGTACTAGAGGTTGCAAAGCTTGCACACACACACACACACACACACACACACACACACACGCACACACACACACACACACACACATACACACACACACACACACACACACACACACACACACACACACACATACACACTTGCATGTGATCCATCATAATGTTATGGGGAGGCAAACTGATTTCGATATATTACAGACACATGTTTCTATGGAGTAAATTTATGTGGCAGGAGATAATGATCCGAATTTCTTCTTCAGAATGATTTTTCTTTAAATAGTGTGGAATGCACCAGAGAATGATATGTTGTCTGTCTACAAGAAAAACAACTACACTGTGCAGAAAATGTGAGGTGACCAACAAATGACTTTCCCGTTTTTTGTGTTTTTGCGTTGACAAACATGATTTGTCATTCTGATGATTTGCATGTTTATCCTTAGAGAGGGTTACTTATCTGATGTTAAGGGGAATCACCTTCATTCCTAACTACTGTTGTTACTTTATTGATATTCGTTTATGTGAAGATTCCAAATTTGTCTAAATAAATGAATGGGGTTGCATTCATCAACAAGAAGGATTACAACTCTATGGACACATTTTCAGTGTCCAGAAGAACAGCGTCTTTGACACTGCAAAGTGAATCTTCTGAGTGGACAAAGCTGACTTGATGCTTGCCAATCTCTTGTGATGCTAGGATGGTGATGTCCAACGGCTGAGGTAGAAAAAGGATATAGAATCAAGAGGAGGGGGTATAATCTGTGTGTGTGCGTGAGCGTGCGTGCGTGAGTGTTGAGCCTGGCTGTTCGTATGTAAAGAAACCAAAATGTGTTTGTGTTTTGCTTGTCATATTTTGCTGCCTGGTGAATTTCGGTCCGGATTAAATCAGATTTGCCAGCATAGACTGATGACTATCATTCCTGCATCTACCCTTCAGTGCTGTTCTATCCTGTACTTCTTCTGCTTCAAACTTACGTGCTCTATCTTTTCATGGCCTTACTTATTTATGTCTGATTTTTCCAATGAAATACTCCACCAACATAGGAAAATCGCGCTCAGAACAGAGCATGAAAGTTATGGTTCAAACATGCTTTCATCTTCTAACCAACGCCGTTCCAGGAGATGCAGTGCATGTTTTTATATCGGCGAGGGGAAGGGGGGAGCGTGGAGGGGTGTGAGAGGGGGAAATTACGTATTGGAGTTACCTCCTCACCTTTTACAAACTTTAGGCATGAAGAGCTACAATCGTGTCGTCTTTTCGAGACTTGTGTTCAAAGTTTGGTGAGTAAAAGTCTGAAACTGCATTGAAACACGGTTTATGTGCTCAAATTCTTGGTCCTTGGGAACTCTACTTTTGAAAATTATATTCATTTAGCCACTACCCAATATTTCGATTCACTCTGACAGTCACAGTGTGTTGGTAAAACTAACCAAGCACCTCTCATGTCATGACGACTGTTTGTAGATTTATCATGTATTGCTGCGTTTGTACCTGTGCCTTATGTGCGTGCGTGTGTGTGTGTGTGGAAGTGTGTGTGTTCATTGTCCAGTTATAACATGTCATTGAACATTTTATATATCACCATTCCGATCAATAGTTGTCGCTACTTTTCGATTCATTTAAGCGACTGCAAATGGGTCATACTTACTTTCATATGCATTTTTCGATTTTGCGGTCGATTCAAGCTAAAAATGTGTGTTCCTCCGACTGTTTTTGCGTGTTTTGCACGAATCTGACCTTGAGAAGCGCCGCAAATGACTAGTTATGCCACAAACGATGGCGAGAATTCCGCAGCCGGGCCACACACAATGGACTCGTCCACGACGGGGGGGTGACAGGTTGCCTGATTTGGGTAAATGTCATGGCCGGGGTCAGAAACGTCGTAAAACTTATATAAACATCCCTATCTCGCACGTAACTCCATTGCAGGGCTCAAGTTGCAGAAGTAGGACCAAAGACCATACAGTACTAAGACCGCGCACTCGGCTATTTTTGCTATACGCGGAGCGAGGTACGGATTTCGAGTTACGTCCCCCTTTTTCCGTGTCTTCTGACGCTGGCAGTCTTAGTAATGTATGATCTTTGATAATACCGTCTATTCACGCCGTGTGACACAAGATAATATATTCATCGTTCCTGCGTGTGCATGTTATAGCCTCGCGGAGATATACCTCTTACGTCATGGGGGTATTTTTGGTTCCTCCAATCACGCTCGCGCACACACACACACACGCATGCGCGCACAGCACGCCAAGTTCACAGATAGCCACACTCATACATCCAATCAGACACACATGCACACACACACACACACACACACACACACACACACACACACACACACACACATTCTGTGCTCGCTTGTATGTCTGAGCTTGGCTATCTGTGTGCTTTGTGTGTGCTTTGTGTGTGTGTGTGTGTGTGTGTGTGTGTGTGTGTGTGTGTGTGTGTGTGTGTGTCTGATTGGATGTATGAGTGTGGCTATCTGTGAACTTTGCGTGCTGTGCCCGCATGCGTGTGTGTGTGTGTGTGTGTGTGTGTGTGTGTGTGTTTGTGTGTGTGTGTGTGTGTTTGGTCAAATGTAAGTCTGAGTGTGGTTATCTGTATGTTTTGTATGTGTGTGTGTGCTTTGTGTGTGTTTGTGCTTTGTGTCTGTTCTTTGTGTGTGTGTTCACGCATGCGCGCTTGCATGCACATCCAAGTTTTGGCTTTGATCAAAACATTAGTGCCATTGATATTATTTTCCTAATCGAGGAACTATGTACTTACCATACCCCTGGTAAATATGTTCTGGGAATGGAAGTGGAGGAATTTAGAGCTGACATATGAACAGTTTTATTAAGATTTTTAAATCACAAAGTATTTGAATATCACACATACAACGATGATACATTGCAAGTATACACAGGTTACAAGAAGTGACTGTATACTCACTCTGCAATTCGTTTTCCCCCATCATCCATAAACATACCAATGAATCTGTAATTTGTGCTGCCGAAGATTTTAAAATCCTTGGTGTCCTTGGAAAGACTACTGAAAAAGGGCGTCATATTTCCTAGTAGGATGTCCATATGTCCTTGCATATTATGTGACAATGCTGAAGTGTTACTGACACCAACTTCAACAACACGTCTGTCATCACAACAGTTAATAACATCATTCCCGCCACCTCTATCACCACTTCCACCATCAGCACTTGCAACCATCACCACTGCCACCAACTTTCCACCACCACAACTACCACTACCACAAACGGCAGCAGCCATCAGTGTATAAAGTATTTGTCTCCAGTCCTTGTTGGTCATTCAATACATTCTGTCTTTCTGTTTGACATCTGCCTTGCTGTCCATTGGTCAGAACAGAGACGTTGTCTTTCCAGTCTGCGCTGCTACAAAAGAGAATCTGTGTGTCATTTCACGTTGAAGTGTTGACAGCCATGGAGCAGGAGAACGAACCTGAAAGGTGCGCCATCTGTCTGACCAGCCTGGAAGGGGAGGCTGACCACGCGGACCTGAAGTAGGTGCTCACAAAGTGATAAGGCCAAAGAATAAAACACTTGTGGCTACGGTGACCCGACCGACCCTATTTGTTTCTACCGCCCCTAAACTTCTCTTTGGATTGTGTGAAAAGGGTGTGTGTGCTGTCCCATCTTCCCTGCCTTATGAGGATTAGGCAAATCTACTATTTAAGTGAGAGAAAATTTCCTTTTTTTTCTAGCAAAAGAGATATATATTGTGATCTATGCTGTCTAGTTTCTTTTATTTAAATACATTTTTAAAAACAAGTTCAGGTCGACCTACTGACCTTCTTTTTTCTGACCAAGTTACCATAACCACAACACTTTGTACTTTTGGTTTAATGATGAATGCATTTTTTTCAGCATACAACAGTTTGTGGCTTATGTAAGGCCATTGATGATGAAATCACTAGAACTAGTGAGAAGAACATCTAGTCAAGTCAATATTTCCCTTTTGCCTTTTAAGTATCAAGCAGGGAGACTTGGGGGCTATGTTATCATTATAGTAAACTAGAGATTTCGCCTACCGGCAAACTGACTCTGGTTTACAGAATGCTATGTTATTATCCCCGAACCCACAGGGACAGGGTTGGGACAGGCAGTTGTCAGAGGGAGCACTTAGAGTGGGGTAGGGTGTGTTTGCATGCACATTTCTTGACTACATCTCTGTACGCTCATATTCTATCTTATGCATTTAGAATTAAACCCAAGGTCACCTGATAATAAGCATATGAGAACCACAACAGCTACACTACGAAATAGGCCTACCACACGATTTCACATGGTAAACCAATGGCTTCTTAGAGAAAAAGCTAGTAGCAGTTTTTCTTCAAGGAAGTAATGAAGAACCAGTATATGAATCTCATCATTAGAGAATACCAACAGATTCTGCATACACACTGACTTAAATGTGAAGATAGTTTACCCACTACCCACTCCACTGTTTACACCACTGCCCACTCCACTGTCTACACCACTACCCACTCCACTACCCACACCACTGTCTACACCACTACCCACTCCACTGTCTACACCACAACCCACTCCACTACCCACACCACTGTCTACACCACTGCCCACTCCACTGTCTACACCACTACCCACTCCACTATCCACACCACTGCCCACTCCACTGTCTACACCACTACCCACTGCACTACCCACACCACTGTCCACTCCACTGTCTACACCACTACCCACTCCACTACCCACACCACTGTCTACACCACTGTCCACTCCACTGTCTACACCACTACCCATTCCACTGTCCACTCCACTACCCACTCCACTACCCACACCACTGTCTACACCACTATCCACTCCACTGTCTACACCACTACCCACTCCACTACCCACACCACTGTCTACACCACTGTCCACGCCACTGTCTACACCACTACTCACTCCACTACCCACACCACTGTCTACACCACTGCCCACTCCACTGTGTACACCACTACCCACTCCGTTACCCACTTTACTGTCTACACCACTACCTACACCACTGTCTACAGCACTACCTACTCCACTGTCTACACCAATACCCACTCCACTGATCACTCCACTGTCCACACCACTACCCACACCACTGCCCACTCCACTGTCTACACCACTGCCCACTCCACTGTCTACACCACTGCCTACACCACTGTCTACAGCACTACCTACTCCATTGTCTACACCAATACCCACTCCACTGCCCACTCCACTGTCTACACCACTACCCACACCACTGTCTACACCACTACCCACTCCACTGTCTACACCACTGCCCACTCCACTGTCTACACCACTACCCACACCACTGTCTACTCCACTGCCCACTCCACTGTCTACACCACTGCCCACTCCACTGTCTACACCACTACCCACACCACTGTCTACACCACTACCCACTCCACTGTCTACACCACTACCCACTCCACTGTCTACACCACTGCCCACTCCACTGTCTACACCACTACCCACACCACTGTCTACACCACTACCCACTCCACTGTCTACACCACTACCCACTCAACTGTCTACACCACTGCCCACTCCACTGTCCACACCACTGCCCACTCCACTGTCTACACCACTACCCACTCCACTGTCTACACCACTACCCACACCACTGTCCACTCCACTGCCCACTCCACTGTCTACACCACTACCCACACCACTGTCCACTCCACTGCCCACTCCACTGTCTACACCACTGCCCACTCCACTGTCTACACCACTGCCCACTCCACTACCCACTCCACTACCCACTCCACTGTCTACACCACTACCCACTCCACTACCCACACCACTGTCTACACCACTACCCACTCCACTGTCTACACCACTGCCCACTCCACTGTCTACACCACTACCCACACCACTGTCTACACCACTACCCACTCCACTGTCTACACCACTACCCACTCAACTGTCTACACCACTGCCCACTCCACTGTCTACACCACTACCAACACCACTGTCTACACCACTACCTACTCCACTGTCTACACCACTGCCCACTCCACTGTCTACACCACTACCCACACCACTGTCTACACCACTACCCACTCCACTGTCTACACCACTGCCCACTCCACTGATCACTCCACTGTCTACACCACTACCCACATCACTGCCCACTCCACTGTCAACACCACTGCCCACTCCACTGATCACTCCACTGTCTACACCACTACCCACATCACTGCCCACTCCACTGTCTACACCAATACCCACTCCACTGATCACTCCACTGTCTACACCACTACCCACATCACTGCCCACTCCACTGTCTACACCACTGCCCACTCCACTGTCTACACCACTGCCCACTCTACTGTCTACACCACAACCCACTCCACTGTCTACACCACTGCCCACTCCACTGTCTACACCACTACCCACTCCACTACCCACACCACTGTCTACACCACTACCCACTCCACTACCCACACCACTGTCTACACCACTACCCACTCCACTACCCACTCCACTGTCTCCACCACTACCCACTCCACTGTCTACACCACTACCCACACCACTGTCTACACCACTACCCACTCCACTACCCACACCACTGTCTACACCACTACCCACTCCACTGTCTACACCACTACCCACACCACTGTCTACACCACTACCCACACCACTGTCTACACCACTACCCACTCCACTACCCACACCACTGTCTACACCATTACCTACACCACTACCCACTCCACTGTCTACACCACTACCCACTCCACTACCCACACCACTGTCTACACCACTACCCACTCCACTGTCTACACCACTACCCACTCCACTACCCACACCACTGTCTACACCACTACCCACTCCACTACCCACACCACTGTCTACACCATTACCTACACCACTACCCACACCACTGTCTACACCACTACCCACTCCACTACCCACACCACTGTCTACACCACTACCCACTCCACCACCCACTCCACTGTCTACACCACTACCCACTCCACTACCCACACCACTGTCTACACCTCTACCTACACCACTGTCTACACCACTACCTACACCACTGTCCACACCACTACCCACTCCACTACCCACACCACTGTCCACACCACTGCCCACTCCACTGTCTCCACCACTGCCCACTCCACTGTCTACACCACTACCCACTCCACTGTCCACTCCACTGCCCACACCACTGCCCACTCCACTGTCCACACCACTGCCCACACCACTGCCCACTCCACTGTCACCACTACCTACACCACTGTCCACTCCTCTACCCACAACACTGCCCACACCACTGCCCACTCCACTGTCCACACCACTGCCCACACCACTCCCCACTCCACTGTCACCACTACCTACACCACTGCCCACTCCACT